>JANHFX010001347.1:29147-42058 GCA_027560015.1 Chloroceryle amazona
TAAATTATAAACCAAAAAGTTTAAACTTCTTGCAATTTGAATGAGCATGCATATTTTGAAGAAAATACACTAACAAACATAAATGTCCTAATTTAAAATCAGGGGTAATGGAATATTGCATTTCTGGCATATTTGTTTTATATACTAAGTATGGTTTCATGGTATCATTTTCTTGTTTGCTGCTCATTTGCTGTGTGCATTCCCATTATCAACTGGTGGGGTCAGGCAAGCTCCATGGTTTTGAACATGGTAGGGATGAGTAGTTTGTTTCAAATGCATCATAACAGATACTCCTTTATTGCTGATTGTTTTCTGACCCCTTTTCTTAGAGGTGGACATCAGACATCTTTCCTAGGATATTATATGCTGCGTGCGCCTCAGAATTTGCATAGAAAAAGAATAAGATAAAGAAACAGTCCCCCAGACTGGTCAGATAGAATGACACCTCTTTTCTTCTGTGGTGTGGGCTTCAGTTCTGTCCCAAGGCTAGACTTAGGTAGCTAATTCCACACAAACCCTTGCTTGATATTGAAGGGATGGTAGTTTTTGTGAAATGGTGTGATTTCAATTTAATATTAATTACTGCAAATAGTTTTTTTTCAGGCATATGCAATTTTCTAGTGTATGCATGCATGCAAACAGGTCTGTATGTCACTTAAATGAACATATTGCTCTGTTCCCCCTCCTCTCGTTTCTCATGGTTTGGGGTTTTCTTGACTGTTACAAGGTTTAAAAGACATTTACATTTTCCTTGGTTACAAAGAATTATAGACATTCTTTCTGAATATAGGATTTTGTTAGGCCTGTAAATGAATTAAAAGACAAGGGGAAAAAAAGCAACTTGTTTGTGAAATAACAGAATTATTACCCTAAATTAAAAGCACCTTCCTATCTGAATTCCGAGTAGTTTGATTGCTCAGTGGAGTCAGCTTCTTACACAGTGCCTGCATGGCTGGCAAAAGTACGTGTTCTTTTAAAAACGCCACAATTTTCCAAAATCTTCCTACATTTTGGTGCAGCTCCATTCTCTTTTTCGCATCTGTCTGTAGGAAACTGGAGGCGGAGCAGAACAATGCCCAGGTGTGCAGAATGTATCTGCATTTTGCAGAGGACAGCTGTGGTCACAACAGCTTCACACCCCTGTAGAGGAAGGCAGAGAAAAGTGGAAAGCAAGTGAATTGAAATTTCCCAATAAATGGATCTAGTGTTTGGGGTTTTTTTTTGTTATTACCTCACAATTGAGGGCAGATAAGGTTATGCTGTTAGGATGGGCATGGCCTGTTGCTGACTTAAAGCAGAAGTATGGACTCAAAGGGTTTAGGAGGGCTTGATCCTTTCTTTCCAGACCCATCTTTCACATCTTTTGTAGATTTAGCTTGGTTGTCTGTACTTAGGGGGAAGATTTGACCATCAAGTTAGTCCTTTTGTATCTGGGGATGTACCTCTGATGATAGGTAAAATATGACAGCTGTTGACTGTTTCTTTACTGTAGATTAGTTTTCAGCTTGTCCTCTGTGGTTACTGGAAGCTTGGCCTGCTCACAGATAACAAAAGAAGTGGCAGCGTGTGCAGCACAGAGCTGTGGGGTGGCAAGCAGGCTTTTCTATCCAGGATGGTGAGTTGGTGTGCCTGGCTGCAGGTGACATTTCAGCTTAGTTCCCTGGTTTGGAATTTTGAAAGCTGTGGTATTTGGCTGCCAAGCAGCCAGGAGATTCACATGGCTGATTCGTTTTGGAGTTTTCTCAGACACGGGGCTTTGACCTAAACACAACATGGTCCTTTCCTTTTATACATGACAGCCATTTTAGCAAGCTTCCTTGGAAAAGAAAAATCACAGGATCATAGAATGCTTTAGCTTGGAAGGGACCTTAGAAAGTCATCTTGTCTGCCCTCCTCACCCCCCCTTCAGGGAGCAGGGAAACCTGCAACTAGAGCAGGTTGCTCAGAGCCCCAGACAGCCTGACTTGGAATGTGTCCAGAGATGGGGCTTCTACCATCTCTCTGGCCAACCTGGGCTGGGGTTTCACCACCCTCAGTGTAAAAGATTTTTTCATTATATGTAGCCTAAGCCTCCCCTATTTTAAAACTATCACCCTATGTCCTGTTATAACAGACTTCACTAAAAAGATTGACCCCATCTTTCTTGTAGGCTCCTTTTAAGTACCGAAAGGCCATGATAAGATCTTATCAGTGCCTTCTTTTCTCCAGGCTGAAAAATCCCAATGCTCTCAGCCTAGTCTCACAGCAGAGGGGTTCCAGCCCTCAGATCATTGCTGTGGCCTCCTCTGGCCCCGCTCCAACAGTCTCTCTTGTGCTGTGTGCTCCAGAGCTGGACCCAGCACTGCAGGGAGGTCTTAGAAATGTGAAATTGTACTACAGAAACATCTAAAAGGACAGCAAGATCTATCCCAGCTTACCTTTGTGATACTTGTCACCCAGTTTAGGTTCCTTGCAAAGCTCACCATTCTCAAAGCAGCATAGCTTGTAAGGTTGCAGGGATGTCTCCGGCCGCCACAGCTCTCTTTATCAATGAAGTTCAAAGTATAATTCACTGCACAAATGCAGTGCCAATTTTCTTGTTCTGTAGTTGTTTCATGTCTACTGTAGTATGTAAACATCATATCCTTTACTGGAGCTGGTAGTTGTTACAGCATTAGGATCCCAGTCAGAGTTTCACTCATGTCTCACTGATGGTGTATGAGGGAGGCAGCTGCAGCAATTAAGTGGCCTATTTTGCATGTGGATTCCCTTGAGAATCCTTAGGAAAAGTCTGATTATTTTTATCATGATTGTACTTGGTTGCTTATAATTTAACTATTTTTTTTCTTTAAAAGAAACCATAACTGAAAGGTATTTTAATTAATGCACCCTAGTTACAATACAACTGTTATGTCAGAAATGTTTAGTTAAAACTACCTAAAGAATAACTAAACAATAGAAAAGATGCTTTCCTAGTAGTCTTATGCTTAGAAGACTCTGATTCAAGCAGCATGAGAATTGGAAGAATTTGGGTTTTGAACCTTTCATTTTACTTTATAAAAAGTTCTAGAGATTTTTTTTTTTTTCCAGATTCTTCTTTTTTTCTTGTTGATAGGCTACACAATTCACATCTTCTGGCCATATGCTAAAATATATATTTATGTACACTTGTGAACTATTTTGTATCAGTGGATCCAAGGAAGGACAATGAAGCTGGTGAGGGATCTAGAGCACAAGTCTTGTGAGGAGCAGCTGAGGGACCTGGGGTTGTTCAGCCTGAACAAAAGGTATGCTCAGGGGAGACCTGACAACCTACAACAAGCCGTTGGGTTTAGGTCATGCCTTGTGCAGCAGCAGTTTGATTTAGAGCAGACTGACTTAGCCCAAAAGCATGAGACAGGAAATCTGTCCAGGTCTGCTAGTGTGGCTGTTAAGTGAACTGGTGATCTCGTGCATGGTATAGTAATAAACTAATGTGGCTTTTAGTTTCTCAACCTGTTCTAGCTAGATCTGTGAGTGGATGTTTGACTGCTTATTCAATTATTCTCTAAATTTAATGGATACTGGGAGATAATCTGGGAGTCATTTCCCATGCTGAAAAAATGTAATTGAAATGACCATGTCTTATTGATTCATTTTAAATCTCCCTGAGAGAGTACATGAACTGTTACTGCTTGATAACTTCATTTACCCAGAAAACATTACTTCAGTATTAAGAAGTCAACAATCTGTGAAGTGCTAAACATGAATCCAACTTCAAAGCCTGTCCTTGCTAACTAAAATAAAACCCAGAAGGTGATTCATAGTTGTCATTCATTGGACAAGAAGTCATCACTCTGTAGCACTCATTTTAGATTCTTTTAGGCTTTCAAACTATTGGCTGGCCATAGGACCTGAGATCTTAGAACCCAAAACACTAGCTCCCTGTAACTGTAAAGCTTATTCATGAAGTAGAAAGAATTGTTGCAGGAGCTTTTTGTCTTGGTTTACAGTATGGTATTTCATAGAATCACAGAATACCAGGTTGGGAGGGACCTCAAGAATCATCTAGTCCAACTTGAATTTATTTGTGTCTGAGAATATGCAGTGCTTCTCATTTGACATGCCCTGTTATGTTTTATCCAGTGATTTTAGTCAAATTAGTTAGGCCACCATAACATTTAGATTTTTGCAGTTCTGACCATCATAGCATCCATTCATGATTGGGACAGATTTCTAGTGGTGACTTATGTAGAGCTCTGTAGTGCTCTACATTAGATTATGTAGTAGCTCAGTGAATTAAGGGAATACACTAATCAAATAATGATTTATCTAATTTTTTAATCTTTTATAGGGCAAGTTATATGTAGATTGTTCTTACAATTTCTTTGCTCTTGAGGAGGTAAATTTAATATTGGTGATTTTGAACTCAATCCAGAAAGGCTGTTGCTTAACATGTTATATAGATTGGAGCAAGTTTTATTACTGGAGGATAATATTTGCAGTCTGATAATATCTACTGCAAAACAGTCTTTAAAAATAAAGTAGAAATGGCCAAATAGTTGCCAGAATACAGAGCTGGAAAAAGCTAGAAATATGTTAAAAAAAACCCTACCATTGTTGGATGCAAACATAATTTTTAAGTCTTTGACAATTATATCCAGAAGAAATATACTGGAGTCCTTTATATGTGGTGGGGTAGTGACAATGTGATTTAAATGACTTGCACTGAAAGTACCTTAAAAGATTTTCTGCGTATTTTTTCAAAGATACAGCAGTTATTTAGTTGTGGATATATCTGACTTGAGGTAGACAGTGGTGGTTTGTTTGTTTTTTTTTAAATTCAGGGATCCTCCAGATCATTTTCATTCTATCATAGAGTTCTGTTGGGGAAAAAAAGAAAGAGGGAAAAAAAAAAAAAAAAGGCTTTGGAAGGAAAAGCCCCCACATTTGCATGTTTCAAGAGGTACCAAGAGAAAAAAAAATCTTTTTGTTATTTCTTGCTTTCAGTGAACACACAGAAGTTGAAAATCACAAGTCACTATTATATCTCATTAAATTGAATGGTGGAAGTTGTGTGCATCATCATCTCTTTGAATATAGTGCTGTTAAATAAAAAGACAGAATTACTTCTTCATTAAGAATTTTGGCTGACTACCTCTTCACAAAAGTTGGGGTTTTTTTTAATGCAGGATTTTTTTCATATTTGTATTTCTTGTGTAAATGAACAGATAGGAATATTTTGTGTGTAAAACAAGGGTTATTTAGGAGAGGAGTAAATGGTGAAAGTTGTGTGCTCCTTACTTCCAATTTATCAATTCATAATTCACTGTGAATATCACTTTAAAAGTTCCCACGCTCCTGATCCTGAGTTCTCATGAACAATTATCCCCATGGGTACTACTGTGATTTCCTCATTTGATCCAGGGAGGGTTTTCGCATAGGTGCTGTAGAACCAGGTGATTGATTTCCTTCCTAGCCCACAGAACCGCAGTTTAGATTTAAAAGAAAGAAGATGATGAGTAAGTGCAAGTAATTGAAGATGGGATAAAGTGATTACTGTCCTTGGCACTGTCCCTAGACAGATTGTTCCTTTTTCCGTAGAAAAAAAATACGACCAGTTTTGAGTGTTCATTTTACCTTGACACCATTTAAACTGGACCTGTTCCTTTTAAGATGTTCTGAAGTTGTTCTGTCATCAATTCTTTTACAATACGAATTCTTCCCTGGGAACATCTGTAGCATTTTTGTAAGAAGTGAGATGTCCAGAATAGTGCTTTGCCTGAGATGCTTTGGGGCTTGGAAAACAGAAGTTTACTCTTCTGTGTAGAGCAGCTATTATGGGGTCTAGCACCTACTGCAAGCAGCTTTCAGCACCAAGTAGCATGACTTGGCAGCTGATCTACATAGCCTCACATAGCACTGATGCATAATCTGTGATAAGCTGTCAATATCTCTCAAGACACAAATAAAAAGCTTGTACCTCAATAGGCTAGGAATGCAGGGAAATAAATGGTTTCTGTGCTTCAGCGTATTCATGTGGAAGATACTGTTGGTAGGAACAACATCAGGACCGAGCAGCACTTATTCCATTAGTTGCTGTCTGCAGACAGTAAGTACACAATGGCTGTGATTAGGTATCTTGGTGTGGGATGCATTTTTATGACTGAAATCTATACATCCCTCAGAGATTGCTGTGGAAGTGTAAAATTAAAAGTGTGGAACCATTCAGGACAGAGAAGAAAGCTTTATGCAGCTAGGACTGCATGAGAATGCTGGGCTGTTGGAATATCATTTCTGTGCCAGAATTGATGTGGAATAGCTGTAATCTTCTGAAACATGCTGTGTGATTATCATTTTTAATAAGCAGATGTGATTTGGGGCTTACATCTTATTCAAAAGGATGACGTTTCTTTCCCACAGTACTGTGCTAAGCTGCCTAAAAATTCTTGATGCTTTTGCTATGATAACATGTATGGTATAAGAGCGTAAGCTGTTAAATACTGCTCAGGCACTGAAGCTGAAAGATGCATAGATATTACTCGGTCTAGTGGAAAAAAAAAAAAAAATCCAGAAAAATTGGAAGTAATAAATCTGTTCTATTTGTATGTCTTACTCTTGGCTCGTTATAAAGAAAAAATTGCAATAGACTTTAAGCTGAACAAATGCACTTAATATTCTAGAAATGTTGCATTCCGTATATTTAATAAATTATGTTGTAGGTGGGGGTGTTTGCATACTTCTGAATTATTCACTACAGCATTTTAGATAATTTAGCTTTGTTTCTCATTTCTAAACCCGCTTTCAATAAGTTAATATTTCAACCACAAATATTCAACATGTTAAGAAAAGGATGATTTCAGGGGGAGGGAGGAAGAACAAAGGGAATAAAGCAGCTGGCATTCCTTTTGACTTTCAAGAATAATTGAAGATAATATATTGACTCACACATGCTAGAACTGTCTTGTGGATCCTCAGCTATTGTCAGCTGGTGTATCTCCAGATACTTGACTTAAGAGAGCTGAAGATCAAGCCCTAGTTAATCCTGGGATCCAAAGTGACAAGCTTTTGAGACCAACAACTGAAAATAGCTGGCTTGACTTGGAGGTAAAAATAGCAAGTGATGGAGAGGTGGCTTTTCTAATTTGAAGATAAAACTAGTAGTTATGAGAGACAAAATCAGTCATCCTTACGAACTGTGGTGGCCTCACTTTTTTCAACATTTCTATATAATTTGAGATGTAGAATGGGATGAAGGAAAGAACTATTCAAGCAACAGTAGGTCAGCCTTCTTATTTCAGTATCCTGCTTTTATTTTAATATTGTTTGTAAGTACCAGTGAAATGAGTGCTAGTATTTGACTCACTGAAGAAAGATAGATAGGTCTTGATGCTCTCTCTGCAAGGAAGTGTACCTCACTGCAAGGTTTAGTGGTGCTCCCCAGAATGAAGGTGGTTTCAAATGCGTAGAAGGTCCTGCTAAGATACTTACACTAGGTTTGTGGTGGGTAGGGGACATTTGTCTGCCTGTCAGTCTCAGCCTTTCTTGAAATGTCCTTTCTGAAATGCTTGAAAATTGTAGGAAGGGACGTTTTCTCAGAAGCTGAAATCTGTTGGGCTTGTACTGATTGTAAATGTTCTGACTGATAAATGTATCACATGGGGAAGATAGAAGCTTGAGCTGGGGAAAATAGCCATGAAGGGCTTTTGTTCAGATGAACAGATGAAAGTTTTAAAAAAAACCACAAACTTTAAGATGATGAGATTTTGAAAAACACAGCTAGGTAAGCCTTTGTTTTCCCACCCTAGACTACTGCCTTTCTGAAATATTTGTTGCAGAGATATTTCCATATAAAATCTAGGATTCCACACATCTCTTGATTCCCTATTGTAAAATGAGGAGCCTCTGATTGTTTTGCTTGTTACACCAGTTATCCTAAGCTGGAGAGGTACACTGTACAGGTTGTGCATGCCATCACCTGCCCTAAGTCTTTGTTTACATTTAAAGTTGCAGCAGACGTCTTAGTGTCTTAGTGTATAATTTTTGCTTTTTAATATTTCTAATCTTTCATGTGACTGAATTATTGACTGGCTAAAACCAACCTATCATACATTAAAGGTAAGATGGGCAAGAGTGAGAGACCTTCTTGTTGCCTTTCAGTTCTTAAAGCTCTGCAGAAAAGGACTTGGGGGTGCTGGTAGATGAGAAGCTGGACATGAGCAGCCACTGTGTGCTTGCAGCCCAGAAGGCCAATCACATCCTGGGATGCATGAAAAGCAGTGTGGCCAGCAGATCAAGAGAGAGGATTCTACTGCTCTACTCTGCTCTGTTGAGATCTCACCTGGAATACTGCGTCCAGCTCTGGAGCCCTCATCACAGGAAGGACATGGACCTGATGGAGCAGGTCCAGAGGAGGGTCATGAAGATGATCAGGGGGCTGGAGCACCTCTCCTAGGAGGACAGGCTGAGGGAGCGGGGATTGTTCAGCCTGGAGAAGAGAAGGCTCCAGGGAGACCTAATAGCCACCTTCTAGTACCTGAAGAAAACTTGCAAAAAGACTGGAGAGAGCCTGTTTACAAAGGGCTGGAGTGAAAGGATGAGGGGCAATGGCTTTAAATTAGAAAGGAGTGGATTTAGATTAGAAATAAGGAGGAAGTTCTTTACCACAAGAGTGGTGGAGCACTGGAACAGGTTGCTCAGGGAGGTGGTTGAGGCCCCATCCCTGGAGACATTCAAGGTGGGGCTTGACAGAGCTCTGAGCAACCTGCTCTAGTTGAGGATGTCCCTGCTCTCAGCAGGGGCGTTGGACTAGGTGACCTCTGGAGGTCCCTTCCAACCCAGACATTTCTATGTTTCTATGTTAAAGGGGCCTATCAGAAAGATGGGGACAGACTTTTTAGGAGGGCCTGTTGTGTCAGGACAAGGGGTGGTGGTTTTAAACTAGAAGAGGGGAGATTTAGACTAGAGAGAGGGAAGAAATATTTTATGTCGAGGATGGTGATAACCTGGCTCAGGTTGCCTGGAGAGATGGTAGAAGCCTCATCCCTGGAAACATTCCAGGTGAGGTTGGCTGGGGCTCTGAGCAACCTAGTTGCAGATGTCCCTGTTCACTGCAGGGGAGGTTGAACTGGATGACCTTCAAAGGTCCCTTCCAATCCAAAGCATTCTGTGAAGAGAGTGGAATCTCACATTTCTACAACTTTATGGCCTGACAGACTTGAACAGGAAGAAAGGGAGTAAAAGTTGTGCTTTTGTCAGAAAGACGGGTGGATCAGACCTTGAGCAGACAGCAGAAACAGACTAATGGCAGGAGAAATCTCTGCTGATCCTCAATCCTCAGTTTTCTGCTGCTAAATGCACTTTTAAAGCCTGTCACCTGGGTCTTGCAGAACAGAGATGCCATTGCCAAGTGACTGGGGAAATCTTTCTGTGTCAGAATGATGACTGGAGCTGGAGATATTGCAAAGGTGCTACTGATAACATAGCAGACCATAGGCATTTTTTGACAGAGACACACAGTTGGGTCCATGTTTTTCTGACTAGCTTCTGTGATGTTTTCAAGCCTGTCTGTAGTCAGGAAAAAGTTCATGCCTAAACCATGAACTTCGTGGAACTTATTCAAATGTACATTTAATTCCATCCAGTCAAAAAATGGGCTGGGTTAATGAATATTTTATGCAAATGTGTTTTTTCATGTAGTGAATGAAACAGCATTTGGAATTTCAGGTGCATGTGAAAGAAAACAAGTTTTGGTTAAATTTGGCATGTTCATTATTTTGAAAATTGAAATTCATAGATTCAGAACGTAACAAAAGAATTCCATGAGGCGAATCTGTTTAATCTCATATGCTTTTGTCTGAGGCACTTTGTGTTCAAGAGTCCACAAGATCCGATGGACTTAATAAAGCTTTCAAATCCAGTAGTTTTTTCTTCTTTTTTTTGTGTGGTCTATTTGAAAAAGCAGTTGTATAAATAGGTGTTTTGGTGGCTGCTTGCATATATATCTATTTTCATTAATATAGTACTATTGGTTGGTAGTGCCACCGAGGAGTCTGCCATGAAACTTCTAAAGCATTCATGCTCGGGGAAACCCCATTCCATAGCTACAGAAGTGAATGACTGACATGCCAAGCTCATAGTGCTTGCAAGGAAAAACTGTACTTTGAGGGTGACGGAGCCCTGGACCAGGCTGCCCAGAGAGGTTGCGGAGTCTCCTTTTCTGGAGAGATTCCAAACTCACCTGGACAGTGCAATCCTGGGCACCCTGCTCTGGGTAACCCTGCTTTAGCAGTGGATTTGAACTAGGTGATCCACAGAAGTCCTTTCCAATTCCTACCACGATATAATTCTGTCATTTGTCTTCAAAGTTCTTTGAGACAAGGACCATTTCCTTGTTAAAAGTTTTCTGCTCAGCAGAAAGAGCAGTGTTGCTGGCTTTTTGCACAGCAACCTAAGTCAGTGTCCATCACTGGGGAGCTGATAGCTTTTGTAAAGATGCTAACTGAGTGATCTTGTTATCTTTCTGCAGAATCACGTAAACCCAGCAATGGATTTTACACAAACCCCTCCAGGAATGCTAGCACTTGACAACATGCTGTATTTTGCAAAACATCACCAGGATGCTTATATACGGGTAAGGCTTCTTCACATCTTGGAGAGCTGTCCAGTTGCCTGTTCACAGTCATTCTTTTTACAGTTGACTTGGAAGAGGAGGTTCAGCAGCTTGGTCATACCATGAACAATACTAGGAAGGCAAACTATGTAACGCTAGAATGTGACAGAAATCTGTAAAAGCTTTGAGAGAAAGCTGTACAGCTGTCTAGTCTGTCATTGCTGAGTCAAATATATATACTACTTTTTGCAAATACTGCTTTTTGCTTAGGCCTGCAAAGAGAAGGGAGATGAGCTTGTGCCCTTTTCAGGTGCATGTTGGACGTCCAGAAGCTGAGAAATGAGTGCTTGTGCAGAATTCTCTGTCCTGCTCTGTCTACCAAAAACTGTCAGGGTTGTATGTGGAAAGGAGGCTTTTGATGAGCAAATACCTTGATAAGTGACTTAGTTGACAGTGTCCCGAGAGTTAAGATGCTTCCACTAAAACTACTGCTGTAGGTGAGGCAATGCTTGGAGAAAAATAGGTAAAAAGCATCATGATTCACTTTGCACAGCCCGTTCCTGCCCCCTGCCCACTCCACTTCCTACATTTGTTATTTCAAGGGTAGCTAAAGCAACTTATGTGTTGCATCCTTACAAGGAGAGGAATAAAGCTGAATAATACCTACCTCTGAATAGAAGAACTTTTCCTGACCTTTACTGAAACCAAGTATTTGCCAAGTGTAGTCCTAGTGAGAACAGATGGGAGTAGAGGGTAGTCCAGAAAGTCAGTGTCTGGAGATAGTAAAGATGGGTTAACTCCCCAAGAGTTGTGGATGTGCTTAAAGAAGGTTGTGTCTAGCAAGGATAGAGTAGACACACCAATCATTTCTCCTCAAAAAAGTGAAGAGTGAACTTGTAACACGCATTATCATCTAATTTTTGCTCAAAGTAGGTTAGTGTCAAAGGTTTGTGAAGGGCCTGCTGATATCCAGGGCAGCTTGATCCATGGATATAATAGGAGGCCACAGGATTGTATGATCTGCTATTTAAATATATCTCTCCTCAGTCTGAATCTAGCAATAACTGTTTAAAGAAACCAGTAGCATGCAATACAGCAATATTTATCAACCCCTGAAAGGGCTAGTTCGCATACTGGGCAGTGATTTTGTTTTCTGGATAAACTGTTCTGAATTATGGTTTTGTTTCTAAGAAAATAATTGCTTACTGTTTCTCATAAAATCTGTTAGGACCTGGATGGTGCTACTTTATAGGCTGCTTTTGAAAATTTTAAGTTTAGAGAATATACATAGTAGGGGTAGACAGTGCTTCAAAATGAGATGGTTTAAAGATGATTTAAAGAATGCAAAGAGGACAGAAATTCTGTTGAGATAGAGCTTTCATTGACATCTCTTAATTTTTTCTTAATTGTCATTTTCATGTTGTAAATGTCTTAAAAATTGAGTTCAGTGTAACATATAATTATCCACCATTTAGAAAGGACTTTGCTGGCTCAACAGTAATAAAGCAGTGTTTTTGCTGCTGCATTATCGAGAATTTTTGCTGTTATTTTGAGGTGCCTGTTTTTATGCTTGTATGGCTCCTGTTAGGAGATTGTCTGTGTGCCTCAGGTATTTCCCACCTGCGAAAGAATACATGTGCCCTAGGAATGCTGTGCTGAGGTACACTCAGATTAAATTGCTTGCCCAAAGCTGCTTTGGGAACTGTTAACATACCTTGGAGCACATTAGCCGAACTACGGTGGCTCACTCATCTGTGGTGGTCCACCTTGTCACGTTAATAGCCTGCTGAATGCTTCAGGTATGAACAGTGTCATGCAGCTCCTACAGCATTGCTAGTCTATTGCAGTTTAGGGTCAGGGCAGCCCCTAAGACCTAACAGACACTCTCTGTTAACCCCCCTCCCTCCCCAAGGGGGAAGAGAAAAGGAATAAGGGAGAGAGACTCAGTGATTAGAAAAGGAAACTAGAGCAGCTTTAATGATGATTAATAATAATAATAATAAAAAGAATATGTACAGATATATACAAAACCAGTACCGAACCCAACCCCCTGATGGTAATTACATCACCGTCACCACTGATGTTGTAGAGCAGACACTGGGGGTCCCAGAACGGGCCCTGCAGCAGACAAGAGCTGTGTTCAGGAGCTGGATTCTGGTACTGGATTCAGGAACACGGGATGGAAGTCAGAATGGACAGAGTCCTCCTTGGATGTTCCAGGGAAGCAGTCCAAGTGGGGAGAAGAGCCCGGGTAAAAGCCCAAAAGACCCTCCTGGATCCCTCTGCTTGCTACTGAATATGACGTATATGGGCTGGAATACCTCGTTGATCAGTTGGGGGT
>JANHFX010001347.1:50139-63467 GCA_027560015.1 Chloroceryle amazona
AGCCTGTTCCAGTGCTCTGTCACCCTCACTGTGAAAAAATTTCTCCGTATGTTTACATGGAACTTCCTATGTTCCAGCTTGCACACATTGCCCCTTGTCCTATCATTGGATGTCACTGAGAAGAACCTGACTCCATCTTCCTGACACACACCCTTTACATATTTATAAACATTAACAAGGTCTCCTCAGTCTGCTCTTCTCCAAGCTGAAGAGACCCAGCTCCCTCAGCTTTTCATCATAAGGGAGATGCTCCACTCCCTTAATCATCTTTGTGGCTTTGTGCTGGACTCTTTCAAGCAGTTCCCTGTCCTTCTTGAACTGAGGGGCCCAGAACTGAACACAGTATTCTAGATGCAGCCTCACCAGGGCAGAGTAATAGGTTGAGAGAGGTTCTCCTCCTCCTCTAACCACACCCCTTCTAATACACTCCAGGATATCATTGGCCTTCTTGGCCACAAGGGCACATTGCTGGCTCATGGTCATCCTGCTGTCCACAATGACCCCTCATCAAGGTCGTTGATGAATAAGTTGAATAGTACTGGTCGCAGTACTGACCCCTGAAGGACTCCACTAGATACACGCCTCCAACTAGACTCTGTCCCATTGACCACAACTCTCTGTCTTCTTTCCTTCAACCAGTTCACAATCCACCTCTCTACCTGATCATCCAGACTACACTTCCTCAGTTTAGCTTCAAGAATGCTGTGGTAGACATCAAGATAAACTTGACATCAAGATAAAAAGCACATCCACTGCTCAAATATGAATATTTTGCTAATATTCATTTAGTACAAGGATCAAGGTAATGTAAGAGAAGCTTATTTTGGTTTGAGCTGTAGAGCTCAAATGCCATTCTACTTCATGTTAAATCTTAAGTTATGAGGGATCAAAAAGGAGTGAGCAAAATTAAATCTCTATTAAACCAAAAGCCAACATAAATTACCACAGGCCAGGTTCTCTCACTTGTTAGTGTGTCTGATGATTGGAGATTTAAAACACATGTAGATGCAGTGCTGAGGGACATGGTCTGCTGGTGGACTTGGCAGTGCTGGGTTAACGCGTGGACTCCGTGATCTTAAAGGTCTTTTCCAACCTAAATGGTTCTGTGGTGCCAAGAGTTCTGCAGTGTCCGTGGCTTCTGCCTTTAAGTATTTGTTTCCTCCAAGCAAAATGTAACCTCTGTACCTGCTGATTGTGAAACATCTGTTGGATCTGCAACTCAGGGAGGATGTGTGAGGGGGAGGAGGAGGAAGATAATACAGGGTGCAGCTGCTTCATGAGCATCAGTGACAGTCCTCCATTTGAATGAAGGTTGTGTGGGTTTCCTGTCTTCCTTGGTAAAATAACTGTTGAGATAGAAATGTGAATCAAGCCAGCAGTGTGCTCCGTACACACACAGAAGTATTTTCAGCCTAGAGCTGTGTGCTGTGTTTCTTTCCCTGCGATTGTTATCACCAGTTTATGAAGTGAACATGTCTGTTCCCTGCTTATTTCTCCTGCATAACCAGAGTGGTGAAGGAAACAGCACTAAAATCATGATCTTCTCAGCTGTATTTAGAGCATTTTATTTGGAAATGGGGTATGAGTTGTGAAGTCATGTAAAGAGTATGAGAGCTCTAATAATGGATGTATTCAGTCTGTTGCTAAGACTGGGAAAGATTTATCTTTGGGTATTTAGAAGAACCTCTTGGGTTTGGTTTGGGTTGGTTTTTTTGTGTTTTTTTTTTTTTTTTTTTTTTTTTTTTTTCTCTTTCCCTCTTTCCCACTGCTTTTCCTTATAGAAGATCTGTACCTGTCAAATTTACCTACAGATCCTTAGATGTAGTAAAGGGCTGTCCATCTTCCTTTGTTACAGAAATGTAACATGTCAGCTCTGTCTTATTTTACACAGCAATTGCTTGCAGAGATTGTCTGAGGATCGTTTCTGGGCTGCTTTACATATTGATTACTCCAATTGCCATTTAATTTACTCTATAGCAATACACAGCACCTTAACTATTTCTTTGGCGTTCTTATTGATTGCTGTAATTCTGCCTTATATTACATGCATATATGGTGTCACTGTTAAATATTTATGTGCTCGTGAAATGTTAGTATGTCAGGTTAATGTGTAATTCGACAAAGTGCATTTGCCAGAAGCGAGCAGGGGTGTTGAATCTGAGTGCTTCCCTTCTCCTCCCCCTTCCCCTTTAATTTTCCTTCTCCATTGATTTTATTGCCAGTGTTTCTGTGCTGTATCTAAATCTGTGTCAAAGCAGCCCCCTGCTTCACTATGCAGATTTTATGTTTTATTATGTGAGAGATAAAACACAATAATAATAAACCGAGAGAAACGATCTTGGGGAAGTGTTGAGACCCAGCTTTACATAACGTCTGTGCTACTCTATTTGTGTATGGAAATGTAGCATTGTCCTCCATGAAAGAGACTGGAGTGTGATGACTCATCCAGAATGCAAAGTCATATTTGCATGTTCTTTGAGCAGCGGCTGCAGCAACATACAAAAAAAAGCCGGGTAAAATTGCATGGGTGTTTCTTTGCTTTGGGACAGCTGTTATGTGACATAGAACAATTAGATATAATATAAACCAAAACTTTTAGAAGGTAAATTAAGTCACCATGTCATGGTGAACATGATTCTGACACTGTCCTGTTGGAAAAACCCAGGAAAATCTCATAGATGTCAAATACCGCATCCCTAGTGATTTCTCAGCCTTCTACAGGTCTAGGAGATCTAAAAAGAAAAAAAAAAAAACAAACAAACTGCAAAACTGAACAAAGTGATCATCCACTCTCGTAGGTCTCCTGGTTTTGGGTGATGTTCCAGCCTTTCAGGCTTTTGAAAAGTTTTCTTTGATGTCAAAATCAAAAAGATTTAATAGAAACAAACCCCTGTGATATAAATGTAAGCAATAAAAAAGCCAGTCAAAACAAGCCATGTCGAAGGTGAGAGTGAAGGAGAATGGAAGAGTGCAAAGCAGAGAGCAGTGTCTAAAAACCTGTTGGTGAAGCAGTATTAGAGTGTCTCTGAGGTTCTCTGGTGCGTGGCAAACATCTCTTACCTTTGAAATTATTTTTCTTCCTCTCTCCCTTATTCCACAGGCTATGCAGCAGCTGTTTTGGATGTGGGGTTTTTTTCCTTTCTCTTTTTCTTTTTTTCTCCTCCTTTTTTAAGGTGGTGAAGTTTGTTACTGCCAAGACAGCTCTTACTGTGAATCTGGTTTGACCATTTCTTTTCTTTTTTTTTCCAGCCCTTCTTTTGCTCTCTTTCAGGTTCACCGCTTCAACGCAATCTGTAGTAATTTTAGAACTTGTTTTTTTCATCTACAATTAAATCCCTTGTTTTAGTTGTACTGCTGGGGAAAACGTTATCCCAACTATATCTGATGTAGCGGAGCATAATGGGTGTAAGAATGTGAAAGGAATTATTTTTCTCCCATTTATTTTGTGGTGTCACTCAACAAAGAATACAAAGGCTCTTTTTGAGTTGCTTTTTCAGCTTTCACAGAGGCTTGATGCAAGAGAGATAGTTCCCTGAAATGTTTTGCACATATGCACAAGCTTCTTCAATAGTAGAAAGGACACACATTTTCATCCTTTGTGAACTTGAGAGTGATTTTTGACACTTGGGCTTTTTTGGGGGGCCTGAATCCAGCTATGCAGTTCCTGTCCCAGTTTTTAATTTTTTTCATCGTTCCTTCTACATACGTTGTACATGTTGCATGTGGAGGACAGTACTTCAACTCATGGGTTCTTCAAACTGATTATTCTCCATTTTGATTCTTCCTTCAGATTGTCCTAGAGAACAGCAGTCGAGAAGACAAGCATGAGTGCCCGTTTGGCCATAGTAGCATTGAGCTGACAAAGATGCTGTGTGAAATACTGAAAGTAGGAGAGCTACGTAAGTTGACCTGTTTGTTTGACCTCGCAGAACTATGGAATTAATCAGTCTAAAGTTTATTTCAATGCAAGAGTTTTCTTCTGAGAATCATTTCTCTGCATGGTTATGTATTGAATGCTAGCACTCAAAATGACTATTTTTCTGGGTCTCTTGACTAGTCTGTGGGAATACCAGGGATGAGCGTGGACATGGGGAAATGGACACCTGGTCTTTGGCTCTCTTCAATATGAAGCAGGGTGGTTACATCATTTCTAGAGGGGTCAGGTGATTTCCCATGGAGTGATTTGGTGTAGGTGACTTCACGGTCTTCACCTATGGACAGGCCTGTAGAATGGTGGTTTTATATGAATATCATAGTCTTTCTTTGTGGGATTGCTCATCAGAACTGACACATCCCGTTTTCTCTCAGATATCTAAAGCTCTATCTAAATACCAGATGATATCATGTATCATTTACTCTAACAGCGTGATATGAAATACTGTATTTTAATACAGAGTAAACAAGCTGTCTTTGGCTTCAATTACAATCCCTTGACAAATTGTTAGATACCATCAAACAGAAGAGCATGTCTGTGTTTTCATTAGTCTTAGAGTGTTGGTGTTTAACTCTATCAATATATGTAAACTTCAGTTACCCATCAATAATGTTTTGGATCCAGCTGCAGTCTTTTTTGGCAAGCATTGCCATGAGCGTCGTTTTCTTGTTGCACAAGCAGGGGGCACAACTGAGATGCTTTGTTTCCTTCAGAGACATTTTCTTCCTTTTGAATTTTTCCCCTTAGAAAGATTTTTCTTTACACCCAAGTTTATGAAATGTAAAGAGAGAAGAGTAATGCAAAAGGCAGAAAGAAAGCCTTATAGGTATCATCAGTTCTTGTTCCTACCAGCTTTGCAACAGGCATCAAACACCCTGCTTTAAAGGTATGATTTGGCTTTTAAATGCGGTGCCTCAAGAGAATTTATTGACCAAAGGAGAAGTCTGTCTCTGTGCAATGGGCTGAGATAAAACCTGTGCATTGCTTGCATCTTCCAAATTGACAGCCCGTATTTGACAGGCCCGGCTAAATGACATGATGTTTACTTTTGAATACCATCCTGAGTAAGCCAGAGTTATTACAGAAGTGCATTCCTTATGTCTATAAATAAATAGATGAGCAACTGTTTTAGATGTACGCCAATAGTGATGTGTTGTATAAGGTTTAGACTGCAGCAGACATGTCTCCCTTAAAATAACCTGACTGTTGCAGTTGAGGTGTCTCCATACCAAATAATACGTGATAGGTCTTCCTGAATTCTTCTGCCAGTAAATGTAGGAAGGACATATCAACTTAACAAAGCTGTAAGTGTATTGGAATTAAGTGTTAAAGATCAAAATTATTTTTGCAAATGCACAGAATGATATCTGAAATACAAAGTCTGGCTTTGTATGTGATGGTTTTATCTATGTCCCATCGCTCAACTGGACTTGCACTGCACTTTGCTGTGGAAGATGATTGATCTAGAGGTTAGCCAAGTATCTCAGGCTCTTCCTTGCTGTGTTTTAAGAAGTCATTCAATACACAAACCTCTGTTTTGACACCAACATGTTTGTTATCCACATGCAGGGGGTTATTGGTATGTAGGTGACTTGGTATGTATGGTACCATCTGTTCTGACTGCTTCTAACTCCTGAAGATACCTCTTTTCATGTTTCAACTTTTTCATTATCCAGTCTCTTAAAGTGTGGATGCTGAATAAAATTAGAGGGCTTGGGGTTGGGGCTCAGTTGTCATATGAAGAAAATACGAAAGGAAAGCTATTTTTGCCACCTTAGTTTTCAAAAGAAAATGAGTTGCCATTTTTTAAAGTTTGGTTGGTTCGTTTGGGTTTTACTTTGTCATCTTGATTTTGATGGGTTTCTTAGAGTAGCTGTATGGTTTGGAAGTGTGGGGTTAGAAAGAAAACTGAAAAACTCCCCAAGGATTGCTCTTGCTGAGAGAGATGACATGGTAAAGTTCTGAAACCACTTGATTTGGTGTTACTGAAGCTGCAGGTCACCTGTATGCCTGGTGTGCTGGTGTGCAGCAGGCACCTGTGGTGTTCTTTCATAGGCACGTGACACCTTACAGAGGAAATTTGATGATGAGAAGTGCGCTGTTGCTTCTGTTAATAGAAACCAGATGTAGCGTGACTTCCTTCTGTAAAGTCATGCTACTCTACACCCCCACAGAGCATCTGTCTCTGGATGCTGCAATAAGATTGTGTCATAGCCTTATATTCCCAGGGAATAGAGCTAAGGTTACCTCTAACTCATCTTGACAATTCACCTCTTCACCAGTATATTTCCTTAATGGTTTGTTTATGTGGCACTCTAATTTTCATTTTAAAAGGCTTAATAAAATGCACCTTTAAAGTAAGGTGCAGAAAACAGATTTCTTGGAATTGGCTGTTGCAGCTGTGCATCTCAGATGGCCTTTGATCAGCAGTATATTTTGTGGAGAAGAACAAACTAGAATCGACATCTTAGGAAAGGTTACTTCCAGGTTTATTCTTCACTTGAAAATAAACACTGTGTAGCTGAATAGGATTGGACATCCTAAAAATCAGTAGTTACAGTTCAGGGCAGAGTTGTCCCTGGAAGTTTGTATGTCATGGCTTTCAAAATATGTATTTTGGCTGCCAGTGTTTCTTTAGACATTCAAAACTCCTCAGTGTTGCATTGGAACATAGAACTTTTTTAACAGTTTCTGAATTGTATAATTTAAAAGCCACAAAAAAATGACCTTTGCTCATGAAATATTCAGCAGAAGAAACTTTGTTAAAGTGCAGAGTAGATAAAAGCTGCAAGACTGTCCATTATTTATGAAGAGCACTTTAATGCTGATTATATTCCCCTTGCTTCATGGTATTAAATACCTTCAGGCAACAAGAAGACATTTTACCATTTCTTTTTGGTCTTTTCAAGTACTCATTCATCCTAGCAAGGACTCGGAAGGAAATGTTAAAAGCATGCTGCCTCTTCTGCTTTTGTATTTCCCCAGATCCAGCTACTGGACTTTTTAGTTCTTTGACTTGATTCCAAAATGTTCACTTTGAATGACTTGGAAATGAATCTCTTCTTCAGCAAAGCATTTAAGCATATGTTTAAATCATGTGTAAGTAAAGAAAGCTCAAGTGCAAGCTGTGAGTTAAGCATATGGTAACTGCTTTACAGAGGTGGACTTGGAGAGTAGATGAGCTAAAACTTGAGAAAGGTTGGTGTCGTGTTTAAGTAACATTGAAGTTACAATGAAACATGTCCATAAGTTCTTCAATGAAATCTCTGAATCAGGAAAGAGGGGGTATTTGTCTATACATCTTTTAATCTTGTGCTGCTGCTGTTAAAAAGGCATTGAAGAGAAGGGCTGTATTTGCTGAGGCAAACACTATGGTAAATCTGATTTCTCCATATTCCTTTGTGTATCTTGGGTAACATGATGATTTGTTTCTCGTTCTCAGTGTCTTGGAGCTGATATCTGACCCAGTGGTCAGTCCTTCTTCCACTGTAGGGTAAGGCACTTTGTCACTTCACATCCCTTGGTACACTAGCAAGTTTACAGAGAGCAGAAAAAGTGAGGCTGTTTGTATTTCCTCCTTAATAGCTATGAAAGCAACAGTGACCTCCACCTTCCATCATATTCCTTCAAGTTTCTATACATTTCATAGATGTTTGGGTAGGAGTACCCACGTAACATACTCCTGGCTGTGCTAGGAGGCAGTGACATTGCAGATAAATGTCAAAATGAAAAGCAAGATGAAAAGACTTTCCAGGACTGGAGTTAGTATATTTGATGGGAGACTAGATGACCTTTAAAGGCCCCTTCCAACCCAAACCATTCTATGATTCGGAATTATTTAAAACCTAGTATTTGTCGTAAGAAAGAAGATGAGCTCAGTATTTTGCTTAAGTAGCCCTAATCCTCTCTCGTCTGCACCTGCAATGCCCAATTCTCTGTACCTCTGCTCAGTAGGCGACATTGTTTTTACCCTCAAAAGTCCTTCAAACTCTCCTTCCTGGTAGAAAGTGGTACTTGGCTGCATTACCTGATTTACACAGAACTGGTACAGCTGCGCAGACGTGTTGCCTTATTTCCAGTCAGGTTCAACTGAAATTGTTGTGTTGAAGCTGGTGAAGAGGTTTTGTGCTGATAGAGGAATGATAAATTAATGCTGTGTGCACTGAGGAAAGACAGTGCTACCAATGGAGCAGGAGTCTAGAGATGTCTGTAAGCCAGCATCATTGCATGCCTGAAGTTATTCTGTAGTTGAGGCATATCAGATGTCAAGTATTTTTCAGTGTGTTTTTGAGCAGGACACAGTTGTTCAACTGCCAGTGTTCATGTTAGATTGTTTTGATGGATGTTGTTTAGAGGCTTTTGCAAACATCTCCGTTCAAGCTTTATGACAGACCACAGGGGGATGTGCCACATGTCCGATAAAAGGATTGTCCTAAGCATCTATCAAATCAAAAATTTCTTCACTGGGTTTTTTCGTTTTTCTGTCTTGGGGAATTTAATTGTCATGGGGTTTTGTTAGATTTGATTCATTTATGGGATATTTTTTTCTCTGAAGAGAAGATCTAAATGCCAGTGTATTCTAATGCCCTTGATGCTCTTTGTGCATGTTCTCATGATGGATTTCCCATTGCAATTATTGCCCAGGTTGCAGAATTGAAGTGATCTAGAAATTCTTCCATCTCTGTCCCTTTATCAGATAGAATGTGTTGGGCTTTAGAAGGTGTACAGTGATATTATTCATGTCTGTGCCCACTGAGATGATGGTAATCAAATCTTATGCTTCAAGGAGTAAGCTGATTGCTGGAAGGGTCAGGAAGCACTTTTTTGTCTTTGCACAATTTTTCCTCTGCATTGCACAATGCACAGTGTGCCCTATACTTTGTTTCTGTTCATCTTTCCCTGAGAGCATGTTGGTCGCTGCAGCATTCCAGACCATAGGGCTCACATGATTTGATTTTCCTTTTGCTACAGCGAATGTCCTATTTTATTTTTTTTTTCCCTTGCTTTAAAGCTAATTGCCTCTTCACCCTCCTCTTCTTCCTCCTTCTCTTAAATTTAAAAAGGATAAAGCCCCAGAAATAGGAAATAAAATTAATTTTCTGGTTTTACTGTTCTCACATTTCTTGCAATATCATTTTCTGGAGACTGAAGTGTTTTACAAGTCAGGAAATGTTTGTTAGGAAGTTAGTGAAAGGTAGCAATTTTTTGTTTCATCCTGAGCATTCATTCTAGCTTTAGGCTATAATAAAATAAGAGTTTCTAACCTCCTTTGTCTTATGTTTTACAGTGGTCGTTCTTATATTCCACCTTTTTATCCTCTTGCCCAAACCATCACCACATTGGATAACTCCCTGTCACAGCAAAAATCAAGCAGATCTCAACCGAAGGCTAAAAGCAACATTTGGAATCAATTTCAGTAGCAGTGACGAGGGAAGAAAAAAGAAAGAAAGAAAAAAAAACAACTAAAATGACCTGTATCGAACTTGAGTTTTATATCTTCTTTTGCAAACATTACTAGCAAATTAGCTGTTCCTGACTATAAGGACATTAAATATGCTTATCCTTCTCGATGCAAAGCTAATAACTTCCTGAGTAAATGGAATTAGACTTCATTTTTGAACGACAGAAGAGTCTTATTTTATCAAACAGTCCTCTCTGCTGGCACAGTCTCACAAGAGAGACAGAATGAAACTTTTTTTCTAGGGAAATAAATTTCTTTGCAGTTAACCTCTTCTTGCTTTAAAAAGTCTCAGTGCCTTCATGTTTATGGTAAACTGTGAGGCCTCTGCAAAATATCTGCTGTCATCTATGGGAATTTGAGCAGTGGAGCTGCTGACAACTTTTGAGAAAGATTTTTCATTTTTATTTTCCACTGTCACAGACACAGGTCTTAGAATGTTGCTTTCTATGCATAGACCATTGGCTTCAAAGTTGGTATAATGTTGAATTCTGAGTCAGTTAGCTAAGACATCCTGGTTTGTCTAGTGTCCTCTTGTGGTTTTTTTTAATTTCTACAGCCATCTGTCTGCTCTTTGATCTCTTCGGAGCAGGGTTCCTAACCTGTTTTGTACGCACAATGCACTTAACCTTATATCCTGGGTGCAGCCTTCTTTAGCTTCTTTAAAAATTACATTTACTCAGTTTTCAATGTTAGTAATAACAATAAAAAGCATGGAGGAGGATGAACTCGAAAAGCACTTAAGGGTAAGAAAGAGATGTGGATGTAAGGGATTTTTTAGTAGTTGATTAATGTATCCAAAAGACAGCAAAGAAGTGACTTGATTAAGTGTGAAGAGCTCTTTCATCTGGTCATGAAAGGAATAACAAGAATTATGACCTGGAAGTTAAAACCTGATAAATTCAAACAGGTGGTCAGGTATAGGCAGTAGCTGTGAGGGTGCTGAACTATGGAACTAGCAGAACAGAAAGCTGAAGAAGGCTGAGAAGAGGGAAAAAAATAACAATCTTAATGTTGATTTCCTGTGATTATTGGAAGCTATCTATAGCTTTGGCAAATTTGATGACGTGGTAGAATAACAGCTGTAACTGGTTTTAATATGGTTACTGGAACCCAATTCTAGGATTTAATTTTTTTTTTTCTAATAGTAACTTAAAATTCTGGGCAGATATGACAGCAAACAAGAAATATTAAAATATTTTGAATTATTGCCACAGAAGAAAGTATGGACAAAATAATCTTCACACTGTCTCCATTTTGAGAACTCTACATGTCTTCTAAGCCTGGAGAACTTTATTTGCTGGTTATTCTGTGTGTACCGTGGCAGTTCTTGGTTTCCTAAGAAGGTATAAGTGAACACTGAGAAATGCAACAGTCTTTCCTCTTACACTGTCAATCCTTGGCCCAAGGATTCTTTTTGGCAACTCTTCGTGTGTTTTCATGTTTCTTTCTATATTCTAGAAAGGCAAAGCTAAAGGATTTTCAGGGTGGAGGTAAGGCATCTTGCAGGTGAAGAGGTGTGCTTGAGGTATTGGTATCTGGAAAAGGCAGAATGATTTGGGGGTTTGCAGACAGTTGCATTAGCAGGTTGTCTGCTGAAATGAGAACAGCATTACCTGCCAATTCCTGTTGTTCCTGAGGCAAGGCTGTACTTGCAGAGGCTAGAAAATGTGCAGTATTCTGGGAAACACAGGAGGCCTTGTGAAGAATACCCCCTGAATATCCTTGTAACAACCCACTACTGAATTGGCCCAGAGGTAGGAAATGTACCACTAGTTGTCCCAGGTTGTCTCCACATGTGAAGCTTCTTGGATGCTTACAAGGCATTGGAGGCACTTCCAAATTGTCATTGACTTTGTAGTCAGATCCTCTGTCAGAAAACTTTACTCTTTTAGACTTCTAAACTTTAAGTAAATTCTTAAAAATGTGAATCCGTGAGGGGAGCTTCAGAGTATTAAAAGTATTTAAAATTCAAGTTGCCAGGCTTCTGAGAGAGGAGATCAGGCAGAATTCCCTGATGCAGTACTAACCAGGGGTAAGGCAGGCACTGGCTGCAGCTTGCTTGCATTTCTCTGAAGCTTTTCTCTGCTTTAACACATGCTGCCTCTCCAGCAGTGCCCTGTGCGTTGTAAGCACACTGTGGTTTTTATTCAGGAAGCCACAGGGATTCCTTCTGTTGCCTGGAGGATCAAACAGATGAGTACAGGTGTTCTTGGAAAAAACAAAGCAGGGAATAGTTAACTTTTGTCATGTAGTTGTACTTAAATTTTGTCACTATCCAATACTCTAGAAAGCTACTTGAAACTGACTGATCACATACCCACTTGAAACTGGTGGAAGAATTGTTCTCATAGAGAGGTTTTACTTGTCCTTTTTAACTGATCAGGCATGATCAGTGGTCATGTCCTTGATTTATTTTTCTTGCAAGAGTGTTTTCTCAAAGAGTTGATCAAAACAACAATAAAAACAGAATGATGAGAGCCTGAGATCTTCACCCATTTTCTTTGTCATTAACTAGCAGTATTTAATGGGAAAACATCATCAAACTGCTCGTAACATTGTTGTAAGTCGTTAGCAGTCAATCTGTCTTTGCAAGTAAAAATAACAGTAATGTTGAGTAACCAGAAGGACTGGAGCTGTGCTGTGAAGGTAGCACAGATTTCTAACATTGGTTTGCTGATGTTTTGTATGGATTGAAATACCACCTGTCACCTTCTATTCAAGTGGTTGCTAATGAAAAGCTTAAGCAAATTCACTTCTAAGAATTAAAATTCACTTACCCTTCTTGAAGAAATATAGATGAGCTGCTGCTGTGACAGGAGAAAGCTATAGACCCTCAGGCCCTTTACATACCTCAGAGATGTTCACATTCAGCAAGAGCTTTTAATAGTGCTGGCTAAGTAAAATAAAACCATAAGTCTGCAGGGTTATATTTTGTTCTGTTCCATGAAGATGATGCAGCCACTCTTGAAACAGCCCTTTCAACTTCACTTTTTTTCTCTGTATGTGGCATTCTCCATTCCTGGATTAGCAGAAACTTTGCCTAAATGTTAGATACCGTGAATGCATTTTCTTGGCATATTTCTTTATCTGTGACAAGGAACTGAATTTCTTGTTTCATAGCATTTCTGATCTCTTTGTGTTCCAGTTTTGCCATGGCTATTTTTCGTGAATTCAAAAAGAACTTTGGTATAATTTTTAAATACAAGTCCTCTCACATTTCTTTTCCTTAGTATCCTGGTTTGAGTGAGAACAAAACTAATTCTGTTCAGTGATTTTACTTTTCAGCTCAGTCTTTCTAACATGACTGCACTGTCTGAAGTCAGCAGCCTGTTTTCACAGACAGTGTCTGTTCCTGGCAGTGACAACACCCCGTGTTTAGAGTTGCTACCAAGGATTGGTGTGCAGACCAAGGTGACTGCTGGATCTTGTGTACCACATTGGGGGGTGCAGGAAAGTGAAAGGCAGCACCTGCAGGGAGGAGTGGACAGGGCAGGTGACCCCAAACTGACCAATGACGTATTCCATCCCATATACGACATATTCAGTATAGAGCTGAGGGATCAGGAGGGTTGAGCCCCTGCTCAGCTTGGATCTTCTGGCTTCTTCCTCACTTCTTCAATGGCCGGCATCTGAGGGGCACTGTGTCCATTCTGCCTTCGATCACAATCCGTGTGTTCCTGAGTCCAGTGCCAAAATTCAGTTCCTGAATACAGTTTCCTCTGCCTCTGAGCACAGTCTGGGACTCTCCCAGTGCCTGCTCCACAGCATCAGTAGTGACAGTGATGTAATTGTGTTGTGGGGGGGTGGGTTTGATACTGGTTTTGTATATATTTGTACATATTCAATTTTTATTATTATTTTCATTAAAGCTGCTCTAGTTTCCTTTTCTAATCACTAAATCTGTCTCCCTTATTCCCTGTCTCCTCCCATTTG
>JANHFX010001347.1:63567-74909 GCA_027560015.1 Chloroceryle amazona
TCGCTGGCCTCCCCCCTCCGCCCCCCCCCCCCTCTCCCCCTCTTCTTCCCCCCCCCCCCCCCCGGGGGGGGGGGGGGGGGGGGGGTTAACAGGGTGTCCCTTACAGGTCTAAGGGGCTGCCCTGACCCTAAACCGTGACACTTGGTGAATCAGGAGGTCCACATGCGCTCTCAGGACACCTCTCACCAACAGCAGAGTCTCCTGTAATTCCTACTTACTGGTTTTTGGGCAGATGAGAGTAGCACACTTTGTTTTGACCATCAGAGTAGGCAGTTTATTAACAGGGAGACATGTATGCAGCTGTCCATATGGACTGTTGGTCTTTGTCTTTGAAGCCAGGTTGTTGTATGAATTCAGGCTTCCATAATTTTTTATTTCAGATATTGTGGATATCAGAACAAAATTAATATATCCATAAAAAGCATTAGATATGTAAATAATTTCTGACAGAAGAGTTGTGAGCTAACCCTAGATGTCCTATGCCCCTTTGATTTGAACAGCCACGACAGTGTTCTAGGTCTTTCCAACTTGTTTCTAAGGAAAAAATCAGGGCTTAGGTTAGAGGTATCTGTTGTTTCCCTTAAGACTTGTTACTGAAGTTTGTATCTCATGCAGTTTCTGTGTAGTAGCAGATCTTGCACCTCCAGCAGTTCTAGGTTCCCCCTCTTTTCAGGACTAAGCTCTCTGCTTATTTTTCCTGGGCCTTTGTGTTTTGCATGTGCACAGCTTGCTAAATTACTTGTTAATAATCCCCCAGACTGGCTTGTGGCTCTATTTTCTCCCCTAATTACCACTACAGAGCATCAGTGTAATTATTCTATCAAGCCTCTGAGAAAGGACTTAAATCATCCCTCAGCTCTATCCAGCTTTCCTGTCTCTTCCCATCAAAGAACCACTTGATGAGAGACACTTAAAAAAAAAAAACCATATAGACATTTAGGAAGTAACTGATAAGTAGCTAAGGAAAAGTGTTGGACTCTTTGTTCTCCTGAAGTAGGTTACTGAGACATGAAAAACAATTGGTTGTGTACATGTGAGTGTACAAAGGCTTGTTGGTGTGACAGACTCTGAAGGTTTTTTGTAATTTTCTTCTGGTGGATAGTAAGTCATTGGGTTGTTTGACTGCTCTTTGGTTGTGTTTAATTTTTAAGTTTATAGCCTCTTAGCACAAAATATAGTTGGTATTTGCATAGTAAAAATCGAAGGCAAGATCTCTGATAGCTTCTTGGGCCTCTCCAAGCATGCAGTGAGAATTAAGCACCAAATGTAGTAAAACAGAAAGCAAAGGAAATCACTGTATAACCCATTAACTATACATTTCACTCGTGTTTGTCTTAACATTGAGAATATATTTTGTCCTTCATGTGTTGAGGTGTCCATAGTTTCTGATGTCTGGCATAGAATACAATTTATTCATCCCCACTGGTGACAGGCCATTTAGCTGTACCAAAAAGGACTGGTAATGCTGGCTTGATGGTTGGACTTGATGATATTAGAGGTGTTCCAACTAAAGCAATTCTATGATTCACTATATTTAAAGGCATTAAAAGTCTTGATGATTATTTGTGAGGTATTCTTGAGCTTTACAGGCACACAATTGAAAGCATGTCCTGGAATTTTTCTCTTCCTTCAGCTTTCAACATTGGAGCCATCAGCCCCTCCTTCCATTTCCTTCCTCTTCTAAATAGCAAAGTGTAGTTCTAACTTATTTTGTTGCAGTTGAAAGTTATACATCTTGGGGGGGTTCGTGACTACCTACCACATCTACAGGTTTTGTAGTACAGCTGGTCTAGAATTCAACCCACTGTATTCCATGGCTGTACTTTATTTATGCAATGATGGGGCACCATTTGAATAGTGTTTCTTTTTTTTTTTTTCTTCCCTCCCTTGACTTTAAATAGCACATCATCATGTTTTAGGAACATTTGAGTTGCATTTTCAATCTTTTTTCTTAATATTTGCATATTAATAAGTCATTGAAAAACATTATGTAAATCTTATTTCATGGTGAATATGTTAGCAAATTAAATGGCCTTTAAGGGTAATTGTAGAAATCTACTATCATCCAGGGAGATTAAATTTCACCGTATTTAACATTTTTCTTTTCCCATACAGTTAACCACCAAAGACTTGGAATTGATATAAGCATTTCATTCATAAAATTTTTTTCTGACCCCCGCTTCCTGGAAATTAGTTATTTTCTGTTAAGTTACAGTTGGATTTTTAGAAATATTTTGCCTTGAAGTTCTGTTTTGTTTGCCCAAGTTTAGTTCCAATCTCTGCACCTGAAACTTCAAAAAAATTTTTGTATGTAAGAAGCGTTCTCTTTACCAAGCAATTGAGAGCAAGAGGAAGAAGTAGTATCCATTGTTAAATTAGGAATGGCCATCCCAAGGCTGACATAAAAATCATAAGATATCACTTATTTGACCCTTTTTGCCATGTGTTTTTTGAGATGGCTTTCTCTGTCTTGGCTGGTAGGGGAGGTCTCAGATGACTGGAGGCTTGCCAGTGTGACACCCATCTACAAGAAGGTCCAGAAGGAGGATCTGGGGAAATACAGGCCTGTCAGCCTGACCTTGGTACCTAGAAAAATTATGGAGAAGCTCATCTTGAGTGAGCTCACATGGCAAGCACAGGACAGCCAGGGAATCAGGTCCAGCCAGCATGGGTTCAGGAAAAGCAGGTCCTGCTTGGCCAACCTGATCTTGTTCTGTGACCAGCTGACCTGCCTAGTGGACAGAGGAAAGGTTGTGGACATTGTCTACCTGGATATTAGTAAAGGTTTTGACACCATCTCCCACAACATTCTCCTAGAGAAGCTGGCAGCTCATGGCGTACACGGATGTACTCTTAACTGGGTTTAAAAACTGGCTGGCCAGACAGGCCCAGAGAGTTGCAACAAACAGAGTTAAATCCAATTTGTGGCCAGTTACCAGTGGTGTCGCCGGGGCTCAGTTCTGGGGTTGGTCTTGTTTAATATCTTTATCAGTGATCTAGATGACGGGATTGAGTGCTTCCTCAGCAAGTTTGCAAATGACACCAAATTGTGTGGGTGTGTTGATCTGCTTGAGGGTAGAAAGGCTCTACAGAGGAATCTGGACAGGTTGAATTCATGGGCTGAGGTCAGTGGTATGAGGTTTAACAAGGCCAAGTGATAGTTCCTACACTTCGGTCACAACAACCCCAAGCAACACTACAGGCTTGGGGAAGAGTGGCTGGAAAGCTGCCCTGTGGAAAAGGACCTGGGGGTCCTGCTCAACACCTGGCTGAACATGATCCAGCAGTGTGCTCAGATGACCAAGAATGACAATGGCATCCTGGCCTGTATCAGAAATAGTGTGGCCAGCAGGAGAAGGAAAGTGATGGTGCCCCTGTGCTCAGCACTGGTGAGGCCACATCTTGAGTACTGTGTTCAGTTCTGGGCCCCTCACCACAAGAAAGACATTGAGATGCTGGAACAAGTTCAGAGAAGGGCAGCCAAGCTGATGTAGGGTCTGGAGAACAAGTCCTGTAGGGAGAGGCTGACAGAATTGGGGTTGTTTAGTTTGAAGAGGATGCTGAGGGGAGACCCTATCACTCCTTACAACTATGTGAGAGGAGGTTGTAGTGAGGTGGGTGCAGCCTCTTAAGCAAATAATGACAAGACTAGAGGAAATGGCCTGCAGTCACGCCAGGGCAGGTTTAGATTAGATACTAGGAAGAATTTCTTTACTGAAAGAGTACTCGGGCGTTGGAACAGGCTGCCCAGGGAGGTGGTAGAGTCACCATCCCTGGTGATACTCAAAAAACAGGTAGATGAGACACTTCAGGAAATGCTTTATTGGGATAATGAGGTAAGGTTCTTTTGTGGTTTGGTTTGGTTATTTTTTTACTGTTCTTTTGGGGGGGGTTGTGTATTTTGGTTTTTTTGACAGTTGGGTGCTGTGATTTTGGAGGCCTTTTTCAATTGTGACAATTCTGTGAGTCTTTGATCAGAGTGAGCTGAGAAATAAACAGTAAAAGTATGTTGATTCTTTTGATTTCAGGAGTTGCAAGATGGCACAAAATATGATGTGTCATGAGAAGCTCCAGTTGTTGGGACTTCTGGGTTAGGTAGATAGAGCACTAGATAATGGTGGGCGTATTAGGCTGCAATTTTCAGGGACCTTCATAAGAGATAAGATTTGAAATCTCATGCATTTATATCTATCAAACTTCACAGTTTGATGGAGTAGAAGCAGCATCTTTTACTGCTTAGATTTAAACGGGCTGAGCTGACCCTCAGATGGACAAATTTATGCATCATCTCAGCACACTGGAGGAGCTATTTCTGTCCCTCCTCACTGACAATGAACAAATAACAGTGTTTCCATCAGCAGCAGCTCCTTTCCTCCCCTCTTCCACCCCCAGATTCCAGGGGTGGGTGGTGACAGCATGAAGTGATTAGATGTATTTTCAGATACCTATTCCTTTTGAAACTCTAAAAAGAAAAAAAGTGTTTTTCCTTGTCACTGCTAAATTATTAATTTTTAAATGTTTTTGTAGATGCCTGGTAAAGCTGCCACAGTTATTTTCTTCTGTTACTCACTCAAGTTTAAAACATTCTCTTCAGCGTGTGTGTGTGTTCCTTTTGTTTTCTCATTAAATGAACTTCTGCAAAATCCAATATTACTGCACAAGCATTAATGAAGAACAAATCTTCATGTGCACGGACAGTCACACCACAAGTGCTGTGTTACATTGGGGATTGGATTTCATTTATCATGGTAGGGGACAATATTCCTGAATTCCTCTCCAGAGCATTGGCATAGCAGCAATTATAAAGGCTGGAGAAAGGTTCTGATGTCTCTCTTGGTAGCAGGGTACGCACAGCACATGTATGTACACAAAATGTCCCGCTGCATAATGGCTCGTTTACTCAGATATGAACTGTCACTTCCGTTGAAATCTGAAATTGCAGTAAACTTCCCCAGGATTTTTTCCTGATTTATAAAACTCATGTTTATCCATTCATGGAAGAGCTGCAGTGTCATATGCTTTCTGTAAGGAACATAGTTGCAGTGTACGTGGCTTGAAATATTTATGATCCCAACATGGAATCATAGAATGTTTTGGGTTGGAAAGGACCTTCTAAGATCCTCTAGTCCAAATCCCCCTGCAGTGAGCAGGGACATCTGCAACTAGAGCAGGTTGCTCAGAGCCCCAGCCAACCTCACTTGGAATTGTTCCAGAGATGGGGCTTCTACCACCTCTCTGGGCAACCTGGGCCAGGGTCTCACCACCCTCACTGTAAAAAATTTCTTCCTCCTCTCTAGTGTAAGTCTCCCCTCTTTTAGTTTAAAAATGTCACCCCTTGTCCTGTTGCAACAAGCCCTGCTAAAAATAGTATAAGCAAAACCTGTCTATTGTTTTTGAAGAACAGAATAAAGGAAAATCTAGGCAAAAATCAAGTGCATCTCGTTCCTTATGAGAAGGCAAAAAAATTACTGTGCTGACACATTCTCATTATACTATGCTGCCCCAGTGGAGGAAGCCTTTATGTTTGGTATGATGAGTTCATAGACCCTCACTGTACCAGGGTATAAGAGGATGTGCGTCAGAGTCTGTTTCTGCTCTTTGTATCCAAATACTCTTGACCTTCTCCCCAGCAGAGTCAGCTTTTTACAGATGTGGTTATACTGTTACTAGATTTTTGTAGCTAAGTGAGTTTGTAACTTAACTCTGTCAATGTCCACAACTTGCTGTAGATAGTGGACCGGGCTGTGAAGTTTTGCTGTCCTGCTTTTTTTTCCAGTATCTGTTTCAGAGGAAAGACCACAGGTTAACCAACAGTTTAAAAGCTAGGCAGTTAATCTACTTTTCTTCTAGTTGAACTAAAGGTTAAACAAAGATGACACATGCATTGGGGTTTAAAACACAGATGCTACGCGAGAAAATATATTGTGCCCAGTACATTTTGGAGGAATTAACTGAGACATGATCCCAGACCCTTTCCAAGATTTCTGTATGAATCTAACTTCCCTAGATCACCCTCTAGGTCTGATTCACAGAATACTGCCTCTCTTTAGTAATTAATGATTATATACCTGGCCCAAAACACTTCAGAAGTCAGAAGAGGAGAACAGAAATGTCCCACTGACAGTTTCAGTTAATGCTATGACTTACCACATCTGGTGTAGCTAATCTTTTGAAAAAACAAATTTTATAAATACATAAAAAACGCTCCTGGTATATTTGTGTTGGAAAAAAAAAAAAAATCATATGGAGCAAGCCTGTTTTATTTCCTTCTATCAAACATTAATTTTGAAGGGTAGCCTTCTGTATGTCATCTCATTAGTGGGAGCCCATCTGCTCACATTTCTTCCAAGTTGGTCTAGCTGGCCTGTGTTGTGTGTTTTCATGCACAGGGATTTCAAGTTCTAGTCAGTGTTGATTCCCAATAGGCTTTGGGCAAGAGAAGAAATATTAATGATATGGGAAGAGGACAGAAAGTTCCATGCACTTGAAAACTTGTCTGGAACAGTCTAACTCCTGTCCCTCAAGTAACACCTATGTATGAATAATGAGTAATTTTCTCATATATAAGATGTGGTAATGATGGTTCTCATTGATCGTACCTGGGCCCTGATGTGAAGCAAAACAAGATTTGTTTCTCATGTGCTTATTTATCACAGATTTCTTCATTCTGTTTTCAAGTTGTGCCCTGTTTAGTATGGAGTAAAATCTTCCATATTGAGCTTTTCAAAGAATTTTTTATTTCTGAGTCTTGCAGCATTTCCATCCAGACGAGCCATAATACAGGACCTGTTGTGGCAGTGTCCATTTTAGTACAATGGAAAGATCTGTCTGAGGGAGTAAGCTGGGGCCAGACTAGATGACCTTTAAAGGTCCCTTCCAAGCCAAAGCATTCTATGATTCTGTGATGCTAGGTGTTCATCTCTCCTTCCTGCACTCCTGTCTGAGAAATGAAAAGAATCACACAGCAGTAGGACTTCTGTTCTCTGACATGTGTTTTATTACTTAGGCATTTCAGAGATGATGTGAGCTATGATTTGAGGAATCCCAGGAGCCAGACTGCAGCTTTTTCCCCTTACCACCTGCGTTTCTCAAGTGCCGCAGCCTTTTATTACAGCCCTATCGGAAATCTCAGGAGTGCCATTTGCTCAGAACAGCGATTGATGGTGTTTTGAATTGTGTGGTCTTAATGTATATCCAGTCTTATTTTGGTTCATGTATAAAAAAAGTTGATCATGTTTTTAAAGACATAGAAGAATCTCTTTAGTGACAAATCTTTAATGCTGATGAACAGCCTACTTGTGTTTCTTACAGATGCATTATCTTTCTATTCAAACCTCTTTGAATTTGATGCATTATCCTCTTGAATTTCTAAGGTCAGAGCAAGGATATGCTAATCGATATTCCTGTGTTCTGAAGAGAAAGGAGAAAAAAGTATGGAGTATATGGGACCTAGTTCTGAAAAAAATGTAGAGCTCTTCTCTGTCTTGTTTGTGTCAGAAATTAGAATGATGGCTGCCAGTCCTGTTCTTGCTGATGCATGTTCCTGTTGTGTAATTAATGTCTCCAACAGCTTTGCAGTAGTTTACACGCAGCTTTCTTGAGCAGATTTAATCTCCAGTTGCATGGCCTGAAAGCTGTTATTTTTGCAAATGGAAACTTAAAATTAAGCCTTTTAAGTGTGGTAGACACAGACACGTCACAGCAAAAATAGCTCAGAAGTGGATACTGGCTGAGGCTTTGTTCAGCAGTGAGTAGTAACTTTGAATGCTTCAGTTCTGGAGCACTTTGAGCCCAAAGTCCATGGGGCTCAATTTTCAGAGTGCTGAATCACCTTGTCAGAAAACAAGGCTCTACTACCCAGGTAACTCTACTACCCAGCTAAAAGCCCAGATAGAAGCCCCAGAAATTAACTTTTGAAAGCTGAGATCAATGCACGTGGTATGAAATTTTTCTCCTTTTGAGAAATTATCTCCTTGAAATACATGAGGTTTGAGTGCATATTTTTTTCACTGAGGAAAAATGTAATACTGGCAGTATTAAAAATACGATGAAGCCATTACTTCTGGAAATGAAATATCACTCTTCTACCCAAATTGAAATCTTTGTACTGAGACAGCACTTTCAAGGAAAAAATGCCCAGGCCTGTCAGGATCTCATTTCATCTTGAGTAAGGGGGAACGCAGCACCCTGAAACCAATGGGAATATCCCGAATAACTGAACAAGTGCTGTGTTATAAGGAAAAAGGATTACACAGAGAACAGAAACAGAAGGGAGGTGTTGGATATATGATGTGAACAGATGCTGACTGCACGTAACAATGCAAAGAAGTCAATTTTCCATTAAATGTTAAGTTTTTCTGTCTTTCCTGCCACTACTTTTAAAGCCATCCTGTTTCACAGCATGGCTTTGACATAATTGATTTCTGGCAAACCAGTTTAGCTTTTGTGTTGAATGAAAACGGAACTGAGCAGATAGAAGTGTATGGCTAGAAAAGGAAAGAACTGATGGATTTTGTGATGGTAGGAGCAGAAATCAGCTTGACCAGTGCTACTCAAAAGAGCAGAGATGAGGAGGTGTGACAGTGGCACAGCTGGATCAGTAACTAATGCAAATGTGGCTAAAGTGGCAAAGGGGAAGAGCTATTTTGTGTGAAAATGAATTGAGGCTTCCTAATGTTGAATGCTTGTAGGCTCATGCTGATGTATTAAATGATGTAGATTTGTCAGCTTGAGCTCACAAATTCCATTCCACTAATGAAATTTAATTTTTCGGTGTGTGACTTCTAATTGGCAGGTTTACAGCCTACCTCGAATTGGCATTTGGCAGCAGGAGCAAGATGTTGCTGAGGCAGGTGTCAAAAAAGATCCTTTAAATTAAATCTTGGTGGTTGAGGTCCTGTTTCTCATCTGGCTTTCACTGAATTGAGGCACACTTAGGAGAGGTGCAGTGAAGGTTACAGTTGCTTAAACATTCTTTTAATAAGTCCTATCACTTCCACCTTTTTTGGAATCTTTAGTATTTGATATGAAATCTTTCAGATTGTTGAACAATGGAATTTTTGTCTTTTTTCTTAGGGCTTCTAGTAAGATGTACCTGAACACTGCCTAACCCAATTACTCCAGAGTAACTCAGGGCCAGGACAGTATCAATCCCAAGTGTCCTGTGAATTCTTAGTGCCAAGGAAGATGAGGCCAGGTGTGGGTACAAAGCTGGACAGAGTCATTTAAACAAAGCTTAGCAGCTTCTGTAGCGGTGATTCATAGGTCACAGCTGATCATAGTAGAGCTAATAATAACATCCAGGCATTAACCTTTTAACACAACCAGTATAGTTGGTCTTACTGGATTTCATTGAGCCTAGTCTTTATGGTGATGCGCAGTGTAAAGAGGTCATAGGTGCTCTTAGAACCCCCCAAGGGCCTCTGAGAACGGAGGCTCTGTGCAGAAGATTACGGAGATCTGTTTGGGATCTTATGTTAGGCTTTTTTTGCCTTGAATTAGGGAACTTTCTCTCTTCCCTCCTTCTTCCTTAAAGAACAGAAGACAAAAAGGAAAAAGCATGTGAGTAAACAATTTGGGAAAACATTTCAATAAGCAAAAGCCTCCAATGTGGAGTCTAATAAAGAATTATTTAAAGATAGGGTCATTTGGTGAGAGTAGACAATGACCATCTATCTATCTGTTTGGATGAACCATGATGCAGGTTATTGAAAGACTGCAAGAATTTCAAACTAGGTGTGTGAGTTTGGTTTCTTTTAGGGCCCAGCAAGACTGACGTTTATGAGGAAGGATGGGTGAAACATAAAAGGACATGTTCTGCTGATGTTGTTGTTTTTTTTACTTTCCCATGGGTTAATCAAGCTCAGTGGTGAGATGAGAGAAGGATTTGAAACAAAAGTATAGATTGTTATAAAAATTATTTGTTTGGCTACACTTTGCATGTATGTTTGGAATACTGCTGATTTCTTTGGAGACATCTTGCAAAGAGAAGAACTGAATAATGATTTGCTCTCTCTGGTGATACTACCCTTAATAATTTACTTTGAGTCTGCAGCTGAAATGAGATGAAACAATTGCAAATACACTTCATTTTTAAAGGCAGGATAGGAATATTTTTTTTTCTGTATGTTAAAAAAAATTAACTGGTTCATCCTTAATTTCATCTTCTTTTCTTATCGAGGTTGTTCATTGTGATCTGAGATCTACCCTAACTAGTTAGGGAAGGAAAATTCTCTGAAGCTGCTGTGTTTGCTTTCTGGTGTGAATGTGAAAAATGTCTTTTTTAATCTGCTCTGATAAAAGAAACTTGAGAGCACTGATTTAGCAAAGGCGGCCTGTCCATCTGAATTCAGGAGGAGTGTTTCTTAAGCAAAAGAAATTTCTATTTTCCTAATTCAATGCTAGATTGCATTTTTGAAAGCTGTAGAGGATGTAAAACAGTCCTACCTACAACAAGCCAAATTTACATGCTTATGTGACACCTAAACCTTATGCAGTTTCCAATTGCTTCATTAAGTCATATTCACTGTTAACAACCTAAATGGAGCTCACAGTTTCTTAGGTTCTTTGAAAGGCCTCCAGGGAGAATTTCTATGTCATTCTCAGCCTCTTAAGCAGAGGCAGATGCACTTGCCCCCTCAGGGAGTGAAAACATTAGTTCACCTCTTCATTTAAACACAGGGGAAGCATACACAGTTATTTTAGGAGGAGCACCTTAGTTACTACTTAATTACACCTCTCATTAATATCTAATTATTAAAATTTTATCTAGGGAATGTGAGTGAAGTTGAGGAGTGCTGACAGTCAGGGATTTGCAAAATTGCCCATGAATCCATAATTAAGGGGAAATATGGCTGCAAATCAAGTGATTCTCCAGATGGTTTAGAAAACGTAGAGCAAAATGGTGACTAATGTAACCCTCAGTTCCAGTGAAATCACAGTCCACTTGAGTTTGCTTTCATGGCTTCCTATTAGAAGTGCTTTTAAAAGGCAGCGTTACATCAATGGTAATTGCTTCTTGTTGTTGAGAAAGTGCTAAACTGCACAAACAGACCATGAAGTTGTGAGTATTTTGTCCTCTGAACACTTCTAAGGTAGTCCCACAGGCTCCATCATTGAATTTTAGCTCAGTTATTTAACCTCCTCTTAGTTTTCGTAGAAGGGCTTGACAGAGCATAATGCTATTATTGTAACATTGCAAGGCTATTACTTTTCAATCTATTTTCTATTATGTTCATCTATTACACACAATTTAATCACCTCTTTTCACAGAATCACAGAATGTTAGGGGTTGGAAGGGACCTCAAAAGATCATCTAGTCCAACCCCCTTGCCAGAGCAGGA
>JANHFX010001347.1:79305-132162 GCA_027560015.1 Chloroceryle amazona
GGTGGGGGGTGGTATCAGAGCAGAGGGGAAAAATCCCCTTCCTCAGCCTGCTGCCCACACTGCTGGGGATGCAGCCCAGGACACCATTGGCTTCTGTAATGTATGAGAAGGTGCTGACCTTCTCTAATAAATAGGTATCACAAGGAGTAATCAGTTGAGCCCAGTTTGAATTGGTTCCAGTTTCAGCTCTGTGAGCTTCTGCTAACTGTGGTCATTCTGGTTCAGGTTTAGCACAGGTGGTTCTGAGTGGAAATACTTGCACTGATCAGGTTTTAGTTCCTCATGCTCAGCAGGTCCCAAGTGAGGACAGGGAGTCTCCATTTTCAGTTGAGCCTTTTCTCTGAGCTGCAAAACAAAACCAAGCTAAACAAAAATTAAAAACAACCAAAAAAAAAAACAAACAAAACAAAACAACACAGAAAAACAAAACCGCAAAGCTTTACAATGGCTTCCATTCAGACTCTCTTAATTCCTTGCTGGCAAATATTTCTTGCTACTGAATTTTCATCTGCCTTAAAAAAGGGTTCTGGTACTTTTCTGAAGTTTAAATGGGGAGAGGTGGTGGATATTTATACTTCTCATAAAGCCAGTCTGGTGCTTCTTTTGCCTTAATAATTTTGAAACCAGCATTTCTATTCTGTACTATTGGTGATGGAGAAATTTAGCTATTTCTCAGAACAAAACATCATTTGAATTCTCAATTGTTTCTTGTTGTTTCGTTTGGAAATGTTATTTCTGTAACTTGCCACAGTAGATTGGGAAATGCCTTTCTTTTTCAGGTATATTACTTCACAGTTTTTAAGTACACACTAATAACCTGTACATACAGGTGTCACAGTTGATCAGATTCAGCCAAGACAAAATTGAAGAATGCTTTCTGAGGGCATGATGATATTTTTTTCTCCAGATGAATTTATATTGTTTAGCTTGAGTTATGAACCAATTTATTTTAACAAAAGCAAGGCTAGTACACTTGCTTCATGTGCAGTGTCTCTTGAGACCTGACTGAGACAATGCTTTGTAAAAAACCAGCCAAGCAATAATCCTAAATTTTGAGAACTAATTTTAAACTAAAATGCAGAAGCAAAGCAAGATCTTGTCTGAGATGACTTTCATTTTTCCTGTCTGAAATTGTTGTCTGGAATGGGGATAATAGGAGAGAATTTCTAAGCAGGTTGGCTTAGTTCATTTTTCAAATACAGCCATAGTCCAACAGAGGGATTTCAGCTGAAGGATTTTGTCTGCATTTTTATTTTGTTCTGAGAAATCATTATTTTAATTTTTGAATGCCACTATTCTGTGATCCTTGTCTATACAGACATATTTCTGAAGTAAGTGTTAATACACTTGGGAAAATAAGGTCCTCAAGATAAAATTAAGACAATTATTCATGGTCAGGGTAGAATAAAGGGATTAAAAATATAATTGTCTTGAGGAACCTCAGAGCATGATGTAAAAATTACTTCATTCTATTCTCATAGTCAACAAGGACAAAACAAATAATGGACTTAAAATACAAAAAGATATCTATCAAGTAACAATGACAATAACAAAGCTAGAGACTAGATAGGTAAAGGAACAAGCTACAGGGGAATACTGTGCAGTTATTAAGACCAGAGACTTTACAGTTTAGACCAAATTTCTGCCTTCTTGTCCCCCATTCTGCTGGATTACAAAATTGTGATGTCATCAAGTCTTAATGTGGTTTCTGGGTCTCTTTCATCTCCCACATGTTCACTTTGTTTATACTCCAGAGCTTTTTACACCAAGTCTCATAAGGAGAGAGCCTGCGCTATTTAACCCTGAATGAGGTGATTCTCTAAGCTTCTTTATAAGATTAAAAGTTTGGGATTATAATGAATTATGTCTGTTAATATACAATACAAATGCCCTAAGATATAGAGCAGGATAGAATTTTAAAATGTTTACACTCTCTAAACTACTTTTAAGCAACAGATGTGTTTCCTAGTCTAAAATACAATATTTTAACTTTTTTTTTTTAGTGCTGAGACTGAAGTGCTGTTTTAATATTTCAGCCTATAAAGAAGAGCAAGAATATAAAGTAGGGCAATATTACAGCCTAATTAAACATTTCTAAAACATTACTTTTGATGACGGTAGTTTTACCTGTGTAAAACTATGCTCCGCCACACATAGCATCAAATAGCTCAGGTCATATTAGGGTCTGAAGTGAAAAACTCTACTAGAGTAGCTTATGAGCTGAACATGCTACTTGAAAATGTGTCATTTAAATAGCTTCTCTTGTTAAGCCTGTGGTCTAGTTAACCTGATTTTCTGCTTGCATTTCTAGAGGTTGTCTGACATTTGAAGAGTTAATGTTAATGAATGTCCTTTTAGAGATTGATTAACGTTCACAAAGCCGTTTGGAGATGCTTGGCACATAGGCAGCCCTTTATGGTGATGCTCTCTGATAAATACGCTAACAAGTGCTGAGGTTTGATGGTTTCTGATCAGCTTGCACTCTGCCGCATCACTGTTTTCCCTTTTCATAAGTAGTAATTACTCAGTTTGGTCTGTGTTAAAAGAATATGCTTCAGCAGGTTTAGTTTTGTTCTGCCATTCTGACTTTTGGATTCTAGCTCAGAGAGTTAAAAAACATTGTTTACATTAATTATTACAGATAGAGGGAGAGAACAACTTAGGCAGTTGTGGTTAGATAACTAAAATGCAGTTTTCACAGTGAGTTCACAGGATCACAGGATGTCAGGGGTTGGAAGGGACCTTGGAGATCTTCAAGTCCAACCCCCCTGCCAGAGCAGGATCATATAATCTAGCACAGGTGACAGAGGAACGCATCCAGGCGGGTTTTGAAAATCTCCAGAGAAGGAGACTCCATAACCTCTCTGGGGAGCCTGTTCCAGTGCTCTGTGACCCTTACCGTAAAGAAGTTCCTCCTCCTGTTAAGGTGGAACCTCCTGTTCTCCAGCTTACATCCATTCCCCTTTGTCCTATCACAGGGCACGAGTGAGAAGAGGCTGTCCCTTTCCTCTTAACACTCAGTCCTCATATATTTATAAACATTTATCAAATCCCCTCTCAGTCTTCTCTTTCTCCAGACTAAAGAGCCCCAGATGTCTCAGTCTTTCCTCATAAGGCTTGTGTTCCAGTCCCAAAGTTGAGTTGTCGAGAGCAAGACGATCTCCCTTAAGACTCCTTTTCTCCAGGCTGAGCCACCTCAGTTCCTTCACATTTTCAGTGAAGTCAAGGAGAGCTAGTAGGTGAGCATTTCCTGGTTCTTGAGCAAGCAATGTAGTTTCAACACAGTTCAGAACCTGATGTGATATGAACAATGAGCTGATTCGCCCTAGGATGTGTGATACAAAGAACTCACTCACCTTAATGATTTGGTTTTTAATTGATATCAATGTCATCATTCCCTGTATGTTACCTTGTTTGGCATTTTGAGTATATGTATGATTGATTCAAAGCAAGTGGTTGAATTTACAATGCTTTTGTTGTTACCTTTTCTGTGATGGCAGAGGAGATAACATAAGTTCAGCTGAATTACTCATTAGGTAATTTGTCATAGCCTGACTGATCAGGCAGAGGCCTTGGACAGCCAGCCTTCCTCATACCACACCATTGAAAGTAGCCTAACAGCCTGTCACAAAAGTGCACCAAAGGAGGCATCTATTGGCACTATTGCCAAATCTAGAGGGTTTGTGGCTGGTCTGTGCCAGCTCTGCATGGGTAATTCACTTGTAACTTACTTTTTTTAGTAGAGAAATGACTTAGTACCAGGAAAAAAGACTCTTTTCCTTCCTGGCTTGACCACTGGTTTGTTGGCTTCTCCATGTGCTCATTTGTTTTTCTTCCTTGCAGTCCTTCTGCTGTTTCTCACTTTAAAGATCAGATAAAAAAAAAAAAAAAGTTTTTTCCACTAATTGTCTTACACAGTGTCCACATCATTTCTTTGCATTAGAATTTTAAACATTTGATTTTGATGAGGAGACCCACTTTAGGGAAGGGACCTGCTTAGGGACCTAAAAACTCTTAAAGACTTCCCAGATTACTGTTTGCAGTGTTCTTCCTGCAGGTTTTTGTAGGCTCCTTTAAGTTTGGTTTACAGATGGAATCCTAGCCAGCTTATTTAAAGCAGAATTAATTTTCAGTGACAGCTCCTGTCTCATGAATCAAAACCATTGTCTGTATTTCAAACGGTAACCAGAGTATATTCTTGATGAAGTATCTCACAGAAGGTCTTTGGAGAGGCATGAGCTATAACCTGTAATGCAGTCTATGTAACTGCTAATGAAGAAAACGGGTAATTAGAGGTAAGAGCATGCTTTTTAGCAAAAATCCCTTCAGGAGAAGCAATAATCTGGTGCTCTCTGTAACATTCAGAATGAGAAGTGAAAAGTAAGCAATCCAGACATGAAAGGCAGTTTCTCAGTGTACTGCTTGTGGGAGGGGACATCAGACATCAAGAAGATGTGCAAGCAAAAGCAAAGCAAGTGCCCACTTCGGCATCTGGGAACTTCTGACTCCAGCCCTCCCAGTTCTGGGTCTGCAGTACTGCAACATTTAATAGAAAATGTGCCAGAGGATAGCATTTAGCAATAAACATTACCAGTGGGTGTTGTATGGCTAAAAAAAGTGGTAATGCTGCTCTTTCTAAATGCTGAGAATATCTACCTCCCCCATTGCTACTGTCATCCTTCCTGGTTTGTCTGGAGATATAGTTAAGGCTGGTTTCTTTGACAGCTTAGGAGAGAAAGGATACAACAGAGAAGGGATTGGGGTATCGATGTGTAATATGGGATAAGATGTTTCCCTTGATAGGTCTGAGCTTAGCTGGCCTTCTGCCTGTGCCACTGCCTATGTCAGTTGGACTTACAAGTAGGCTGACAGACTGTGATCTTAGAAATTGTCAGAAATTATTTTTTATATGTGGTTTCTTGGGGTTTTTTAAGCTTTCATGTAGCCATCATTGTTGTGTGTGCTTTGCAAGGTGTCAGGAACCTGCCGAGCAGCAGTGATGTATTCTGCAAGCAGGGTTTGCGTGGTGTGTTTACTTGTTAAACAAGCTTCTGCTTTAGGTGTGCAATTCCTTCTAATTCTAGGTGTTTACTAGAAATGACCCTAAAGACTTCATAGTCTTTAAGCAAATCTATCACATAAATCAGTTAACATTCTGATGATCTTAAAGGGTCATCTCCAACCCAAATGATTCTAGGTTGTTATTCAGGGATACTGTAAATCTGCTGGAGTGTAATTGCAGATCTATGCTTGCATATCCGTGTCATTTTTTCACAAAGTATGTCCCTTTTTGATACGATAAATACAAACCCTTTTGTTCTTCCATACCAATTCCACTCTCAAGGAGTTTTCTCCTAGAAGCACATGGCTAATTTTAATGAAGTGCTCCTTTACCTCTGAAAAGGATACTCCAATTTATTCATCAGGTTTTGAAACTATATTTTGTTATTGTTAGTGATCACAGGTTTGGTTGTTTTTTTTGGTGGTGTTGTATTGTTTTTTGGGTTGTTTTTTTGTTGTTTTTTTTTGTTTGTTTGTTTGGTTTGGGTTTTTTGTTTGTTTGTTTGTTTTGGGGTGTTGGTTTTATTTGTTTTGCTTCGGTTTTTTTGGTTAGTTGGTTGGGATTTTTGGGGGGGGATAGGGGTTTCTTTATCCCCTTTCCCCTTTCCTCTTTCTCCTTTCCCCTTTCCCCTTTCCCCTTCCTTTCCTTTCTTCCCAAATACGGGGAGTAGGGGACAAGTGAAGAGGGAAGCAGAGCTTCCTGTTGGCCTAACCATGTGCTGTGACACATTTTAGAGGCAGTTCAGAGTTATTCATATCTGGCACCAGTTTTATCACAAAAAAAAATAGGCTGCTTTTGAAAGAGATGGGGAACCTTTATCAGCACGATGCTGACTCTTTGTAATCTTTCTAGTTTCCTTGTTGGATAGAAAGAGCTTTTATAGTAACTCCTCTCTCCTTGAACTTTGTCTTTTTGTTTGCATTTCCAAACCACAATGTTCAGTCTTCATCCATTCAACTCAGGAGAGAGAGGTGGATTTGTAAATAGCAACTCATTTATTTAAGGATACCTTGTGGAGGGGAGGTGTTTTTCTGACACAGCAGCAGTTACCTTCAAAGCAAATTTGGGAAAGTTAGTGAAGAGCTTGGGGGTGCATGTGCCATAAACATCCTAGTCCTGCCTGTCTCATCAGGTTTGAGGCTTCATGGAATCATCATTTTTCGTCACATAATGATGAAAGCCTACAGACCATAGGAAGACTTTTCTGTGTACTTTTCTTCCAGTTTCTCTTTACAGCTCCCCTAATGGGAAGTCTCATTGGTTCTGAGAAATGCTGTTGCCTTATGTCTTGGTAGTTTTGCTGCATGGTTAGCAATTTCATGTTGTTTCTACTCCAACTAAATCTGTGATCAGGTGAGGTAAGCTGTTGAAGGTCTCTTGTTACCATGTATTTCTGGTTAGTTTTGGTGTTTTGGAATAGCTACAAACCATGTTAAAGAGGGAGGATTTTTGCTCTACCCATTGCTTTCCCAAATGAGCATCTGGATGTTACTTTGGTACTGCAACACTGGATTTGTATTCCCACCTGGTATCCTTGTCCGGGATGACATTTTTGGAGACGTGCACATATGCCTACACCCCTAGGGAAACCAGTGGCACATTCCACACAGTTCAGTGGTGCAGTTTTGCCCATTTCAAAGCAGGCAAAAGAAAACTCTCACATAATTCACCTAGATTTGGAATTTAACAAAGGCAGCTTAGCTCTTTGTGTTATTTTACTGTGTCTTGAAGATTAGTGGCTTGTATCTCAATCTCTCAATCAAAGTGAAAAGGATGAGTGGCTTTTGTTCTAATACCAGTTGAGCCTCCTAAACATCAGCATTACCTAGGAAAGAAAATTACATGCTTGGCAGCAATATTACTACTTCATTAGTGCACTGCTGTTGCTAGTGACCTTCCTTGCTTTAAATTACACTGTTACCCTATCATGTGCCAAAAAGGTAGCCAAAGGTTTTCTCTCAAATTATTGCCAGCAGACTGTAGGGATCAGTGGTGTAAATAACTTGGCAATCACTGTATTTCTGCAGTATTAGGTGGGCTCTTTCTGATGTTGTCTATGTGAGAGAATTTTTCGTTGTGTATATAAAAATGGTCATGGCAGGAGTTACTGTATAACATCTTCTGGGAGGAACAGAAATTCCAGTGCTGCCTCCTCTGAGAACCAGTGAGAATTAGTTGCTCTTCGATTATCTTTTCTTATTAGCAAATAATAACCCTAGAGTAGGTAATGCCAAGCAGAGATGCTATTTCCAAGGTCAATGTTGAACCTATTGTTTGTGGATCATGCTGCGCTTCACAAAGTGTGATGGATCTTTCCACCTGCCTCCTCGCTGATCAAACACTGCCATCTCCATTCTGTGAAATGAGGGAAAACAACAGAGGGCATAAAGGAGTCACCCAGAATTAACTGGCAGCTTGGTATTAGAAAACACAGATACCTCTGGATATTGGGTCACTTGCAGCTCAGGTGCCTTTCAGACAAGGACATGTTTTGGAACCCCTCTCTCCCTGGGACTTTGCAAACTGATTTTCCACGATTCTGCATCACTGCTTCCCTCATCTCAGAATTGTGCTGATGCAATGTCAGGATGTCTTTCTTGATGAGCTTCAGGGAGTACAGGATCTGTTCATATTACCCCCAGCACAGAGACTTACTCCTCACCACAGATGTCTCTCTGTCTTTTTATGTGTGACGGCGTTAACACCAGGTGACCATGTTTAGATGCCTGACTGAATAATTTGACTGATTTAAGCTGTCTGCTTGCTTCTGAAATGGTTGAGAATACACAGCAACATTATCACTTTTATTTATTATTCACTTAATTCTGGTTTTATTTTGTAGACCAATAGTATGTGGCTGACATCCGTGGATGAGGTGCCTAATTTATGATTAGTAAATTGTCTTTTGTATGCATTCCCACTGTAGTGGGTCCAAGCCTTAAATTTACAGAAAAAATGGCTGATTTAAGGCAGCTCAGCTTGTCCCCCCTATAGCATCATAAATGGATTTTGAAAACAATGGGTTGGGCAGTTCCTAGTTTCGAACATTCCTCTTCATGATTGATACAGCTATTTATTATTTTGCTTTCACATAAACCTTTTTCATTTCATTCAGTACAACCTTTTCCATTTCTTGAATTCAAGGACGTCACCAGGGAGGTCAGGGTGACCATATGCCATTTTAAAAATCGGTTGGGGGATGAGTATTTACTATCAACATAGCAGTTTAGCAGGGTCATGAAGGAAGCAGAGGTTTCTTAAGATCAAATGCAGTACCTTAACTAGAGGTGCATATTACTGTGTCTCTGCTCTTGGAGCTTTGTGGGGAAGGATTATCTCTGTGTTACTTCCAAGTATTGCACAGAATAAGTTCTAAGATTAAAAAAAAAAAAAGTATTCTTCACTTTTTTTCCATTTCAAGTGGAAACTAGTTGCCTACTTCTGAAGGTGAGTGAAAGGTATAAACTGCACTTCCAGCCAGCAGCCAGCTTATGTTGAACTGTTGGCCCTTTATTCCTACTGGTTTGGACAGAGAGGTGACACACCATCCTGATGTCTGGTCTGGTGCACTTTTCCTTTCCTAGAGCCTGTCTTGCAGAAATTCCTATTGTCTCTATTTAGTTCACCACAGCAACTTTGAAATTTAAATCTCTGCTGTACTTCCAGTCAGACAGTAACCGAAACATCATCATATAATCTGTGCCCTTCCAAGACAGGCTTATGCAAATACACAAATACCAAACTGCTCTTGAAACAGCTAGAAGAAATTTGGCCCTGATGATGTTTCTTATGGGGAAAAAGCATTTGGAGGTGGGGTAAAAAAATGAAGGTATAACTCTCTTCTTCTTTCTCAATTTGTTTTTCCTGTTGTTTTCTACTAATCCACAGTGGAATAAGGTAACATATCAAATCTGTTTACCACTCGAATGGTCTGGGATGCTTGAATGTCTTTGTTGTAATTTAGGAATTGAACTGACAAGCAAAACTGTGTTGCGTAGACACTAAAAATAACACACTGAAGGAACCAGATACACTCCCAGGTAGAAATTAGTTCTTTTCTTCCCAGTGCAATTTATTATGAGAAATAAACTGTTTTCCTGAAAGCCACAGCTATAGATTAGCTAGAAGCTTGAAGGACTCCTCAAATCCTGAGAGGTGGGACATTGATTGACAGCTTGGAGAATTGTGCCAAGAAAGGAAAATCAACAAGATATTCAACTGATTTATGTAGGCTAGACATCTGTGGCTTGCCTTTTGAAGGTGGTCTCTCAGAGTTGTAATTAAAACTTGATGTTATTAAATAATCACAATGATCTGTGTCTCTGCATTACAACCATGTGGTTAGAAATGTGGTTAGACCCTGCTTGTGCAAATGGTTAGAAAGTGCTGGGCAGAAGGGTAGGACATACAGCTCCTGTGTAGAAGGTCTCCAAATTATTTCACTGCTGGACTTCTGTTTCAGTTTAGAACTAGTCAAGCTGCAAATTATGGAAAAAGTAAATGTAAGAAGTTTTTAGTTAGTAAAACAGAGCAGCCTCTAAATTTGCCTGCACCACAGAGACAGGCAGTGCTCTGATGCTCATATCATATCATGGAGCTGCTGACTTGGAGCCAGAGAGCAGGGTAAGACTGTAGGTTGTGACTTGGTCTAACTCTGGTCTGGCAGCCACTAGTAGCAGAGCATTGCCTTTTCCTTCATCCTCATCTTACTTTAGAAAATGAGAAAGAAAGTACTGGGTTGTCTTTCGTTAGACATTTAAATACTGAGCAGAGCATAGACATGACCTGAGCAGCAATGCTGTAGATACGCTAAACACTGATATGCTTCATTTGTGATTTTCCCATTGAAGTGTATTGTTTTGGATAGGATTTTTCAAGGCATGCATACAAAAAGCTACCTTTGAAGTGAAGTATGGATTTGTTTGGGTTTGTTCCTCCACTATCTGGATGCTAGCAGGAATTTTGAGGGTGCTGTTTATCATTTGTATTTTTCTCAGGATTCGTTTTGAGCCTTAAGACATTGATTCTGCTTTCTAACAGGTCTAACGTTCTCTATTTCTATCAATAACAGTGATTTTTACACTTTAATTTTCATGCTGAAAAGCTATAAAACACAGTATATTGCCTACTTAAAAAAAAAAGGTAGGGAGGGAAATGGCAACTCTGGTTCTGCATGCAGAACAGTTGACATAGTGAATACGTTTTGGGGCTGATTATCATAAAGAGCATGAGTTCAAACTGATGATCAAGTTTCTGAGAAATTGTAGCCTTTCCATTAATTTTGATTTATTGGGTTGTGTTTGTTTTGTTTTTTTTTGTTTGTTTTTGTTTGTTTGTTTGTTTGTTTGTTGTTTTTTGTTTTGGTTTTGTTCTGTTTTGTTTAGTTTTTGGTTGTTTTGTTTGTTTGTTTGTTTGTTTTTAATGAGCAGGAGCAACAATAAGCTCAGGCTCTGAGGAAGATCAGAAAGTCCAGTGTGTGTCAAGGGTTATTGCCTTGTTTTGTGCTGTGATTTACACAGCCAAGTTACTGGCTCCGTTCTTCTGCTGGGTGTTATTTTATTTCTTCTCATCATTATAGTATTTCATGATTTAAAGACAAGTGCCCTCTGAGAACCCGTTCTGTTGTGTCTCTGACATTATTAAAGGCTGACGGTCTGATTATTAGAAGTGCTGAGCCCTTGCAGCTCCAGTGGAATGAATGAAAGTGGAAGGTTCTCTGAAAATCATGCTTGAGGCATTTTTATTCTTTTAAAGGGATTGTAGTGCCTCATAAATACAGGTCTCTGCTTTGACTAATTCCCCCTTGACTGCACATCCTTTGAAGTAAATGGAGTTGACTTGATTAGAATGAAACCCGTGCTCCAAAATTAACTCTCATCCTTGCTGTGTAGCCGAGGAATTGATTAGATCTTAGTAAATCTGATGTTAAAATTAAGCTTCAGAATTTTGCTTTATAATGGGAATATTGCATATTAGGAAGGATCAGAAACCCTTTTTCTTTGAGTGTTCACATGATGCTAAGGACAACTTACATTCCTATGGCAGAGCTACTGGTGCAGCAGAGGTGACTAAGCATGTTGAGAGGGTGGTTTTTTGGCTAGAAGGGATCCCAGGACCAAGTGTTTTCAGTTGATGTGGGAAGTCAGCCTTCATGACCCACCTATGTTCTGCAAAGAGTCTTAATTCTAATTTCTCCAGTTCCATGGAGAGAAAGCAAATGTCAGACAGTCATCCAGCCTCAAGAAAAAGGGTGACTTATCCCAGTGCTTGATAATTCTGCTATTCTTGCAGAGGAGGACACTTGCCAAAGCAGAGGCTGAAATAAGGGAAGATACTGCTCTACAGGCATGTGAGAGACTGCTGGAAAAGCCCAAAGGAGCACTCAGACAGAGGTGAAAGCTGAGAGCTTTGGGGGTTGAAAATGAAGAAGGCTTAGTCAACTTGACTTTTTTGGTTAGTTTTTTAAGAATATAAATATGCAACCTGCTGAGGGTGGCCATGAAAGTCATGGCAGGGATTAAAGATCCTTTTAAGTCCTTGCTAAAGGCCTTTCTCATGCCAGGTGGCTCAGATGTGCCTGCAGGTCAGCATTGCTTCAGCCCTTATTTTTTGAAAACCCATTCGTCACTCAAGGAGGCTCACAGCAGTCTTGCCAGACTGTACTTTTCCTTTTTGGGATCATTATTATAGTTGTTGTTGGGTTTTTTCCTCCTTAAAGCCACTATTTGATAAAAAAAGAACCCCAACCAAACTTCCTTTCTTTGGTTGTTTTTTTTTTTCATTCCATCTCAGATAAGGAACAGATGACAGAAAATCTGTTTCATTTGTTTTTAGTTATTGTCAAAGCGCAAATTTAATCAGTTACATTCTCATCTATATGCCCGTCTAGATTTCTTTGATTCCCTCCATGGTATATCCAAGTATAATATGATAGATCATCTGCTGTGTCAACAGAACTTCACATTTCAGTGTGTACATTGATGTAACACTATTTTGTGACTGATAGGCTTTGGTGCTTGGTTCTCAGCAGGCAGTATGGTACATGCTGTTAGCAGTGGGGTGGGCTGTTGTTGTAATGAGGAGACTTGTGCTTCTTTCCCGTGTCTCTGTCCTGTCCTCAACAACAGAACTAGGCACAAACAAAACACCACTGAGAGAATATGCAGGCAAATGGGTAGTTGCTTCTTCTCATTCTTGCTGCTGGTCTCTGGAAGACAGGCTCTATACGGTGTCTCATTGCCTTTAAGACTGTAGACCAAGGCTTACTTTTTGCAATGAAGTTTTGACATCTTTGCTACTAGAACGGGGATTCCTCTCAGTTACAGGGTCTTCTAAATTTTGAGGCCGATTGTATTTTATGTCTGTTTTTTTAAAGCCTGTACATGGTTTATTCCACCTTCCTTGTTTTTCTGTTTTTAGCCAGTGAGACCTGCAACGACTTCCATCCCATGTTCTTCACCCATGACAGATCGTTTGAGGAGTTCTTCTGTATCTGCATTCAGCTCTTGAACAAGACATGGAAGGAAATGAGGGCAACTTCAGAGGACTTTAACAAGGCAAGGAAATGCATGGGGTGGAGTTAACTGGGCAGGATGGTGAAACAAGGCCGTGTATTCTTCTCCAGGGGTTTGCTGATCCTGCTTCTGCTGAATGCTGTGGAGTTGACATCTGTTCAGATTCTTTGCACATCAGAGGGCCAGACATTAGAAGGTGGGGGTAGGGAGTAGGATGTATAAGGGAGGTTCACAGACCTTTTCCATCATGTTGCTCGGCAGACTGTGAAACTTAAAAACATGGCTTGAGGGGAAGTTCTGCCTTTTTATGTTACTAATACTATGTTGAAGTGCTGCAGCCTCGGAAGTTGTAAATAATGCAAAGATGAGTTCTGCTGTGGTAATTCTGTGCATCCCTTTCATTTCATATGAGTGCTGGAGTGGTAAAATATTCAAGAGTGGACACAATCCTGACAAAATGCTGTGCAGTTTAGTCCGCTAAAACAAAAAAACACCACCAAACCAACTAAACAAAACTCCACCTCAGTATTGCACCCTTTTTGTTGTAAGACAGTGATCTGGAAGTTTCAGCCAATCTCCTGACTATCAGCAAAGCTATGGACAATAGGGTTGTCTTAATGGTCCCTAGATATCCTCTTTTAACTGTCTGACTTAACAGGAGGATGTACCTTTGGTACCTTTGGTATTTTGCAAGAATGGCAAACTTTTGTGCCCAGCTGGCATCTGTATCTTTGTTGGGATACCTTGACTGGATCTTGAGCCTCTTCCTGAGACCAGAATTTCATTGAGAATGAAAAGCGAGACTGTTGACATGGTGTCAACGTGTGCCATACAAGCACTCTGAAGTCACCAGACTCAGATGTTATGTGAGAGCTAGTGAGGATGATAGTGCCTAACTTCTAATTGGAACCGTCTGTTACTGGTCTAAATGTCTGTTTTCCACCACAGAGCAAAGTTCCTTAGGGCAACACGTTGAATAACCTTTGTTGAGTTCAAAAGTGTGCTTTTGCAGCTAGATGACCTAGAGGCTTGTTCTTGCTTAGAATTTCTAACATGCTTCTTGTTCAGGAGTTCAGGAGTGCAGAAGGAATGATAGCAAGATAATTCACCAAATATTATAGAAACCTAAAATCAAGGGCCTAGAAAGGGAACAACTTTTTTGAGATTACTTCATAATATGGGGTCATTTTAAGCAAATGTGTTAACAAGTGCCTGTTACTTACAGGCCTTCTGTCTCAGTAGAAGAAAAACTTGTATATAAAATTTTCCAGAACTTGAGTTGTATTAATAGTAAACCTAGAGGATTCAGGAGAAGAACAGTCCTGTTTCTGGCAGCAGCCCAGATCACCCTAAAAAGAAAAGAATTTTGTTTTTCGGTGTTGGAAATTGCTGTGGAGTTACATGGAAGATGAGGTAGTTTTTTCTCTGATCTGACTAGTTTACTATTTGTGTTTTCTGTTACTGAGAATCCTGCAACTTCACCCAGCAGCTCTTTCAGGTACAAGAAGGCACGTGGTGGGTCCTGCTGCATGTGTCGTTGAAGACATGGCTGGTCCTTAACTCCGTGGGGCAAATCTGAAACGTGCCATCATGCTACCAGGATTTGTGTCTGATGGTGTCACTATGGTCCGTGAGAGACAAACTGAGGTTCTCTGCCTGCAGAAATCCACTCTGGATTTTGTAACTGTTTTTGTAAAGGGGAGGAAATACTAAACTCTTTCAACTCTCATTTCTCACAGTTCAGTAATTATGTTCTGCTTATCTAAATCCTTTCTTTTAGTCATAAGGAGATTTTTGTGCTCTTATCCACTTCAGATGACATGTGGTGGTGATGTGCATTACTCAGCTGATAAATGTCTAAAGGGATCTGTGAGAGAAGCCAACTGTGTTGTTAACAGTGTGGGCTTGTGAAGCACTTCTGGATTTGTGGGGGATGATCTGTTATTTTGTGGTATCCAAGGTTTACCCATCTGGCTGGTGGGTGACAGCTGCCAGTGTTGATGGCTTTACCAAACTAAACAACACCATTTTTAATCCCTACCAAGCAAGAAGCTTTGGTTATTACAGTGTGTTAGCATTCTCCTTGCATCTTTCCTGTATGCTAAAGGTTACCTTTTAACTGTCCCTGTGCAGTTACTTCTGAAATACTGGCAGGTGAAGGCCCTGTGTACCCTGCGAGTGTTCAGTCCCTACTTTCAGGAGTGCATGGGAAGAAAGCAAGCCTCACAAGGTGCACTAGCTTAGTTACTGTGGAAAAAAAAAAATTCTCCTATCTTCTCTTTGTGTTACTATTTTTCAGTTTCAATAACTTGTCATGGTAATGTATGATACACCACTTTGATACAGTTTCCTACTCACCTGGCTGATGGGATCATTCCTTTTCTTCCATCTTCCCCTCCCCCCCTAAAATCTCCAGACCAAAGTTGGAAGCTCTCAGTGTGTTGAATGGTAAGTCTTCAGACCTGGAGATTGTTCATAAAGCTAATCCACATGCTTTGATCTTTAATCATAATTGAAGAAATGGAGCTTTTTGTTTAATTTTAAACTTTTGATTAATCACAATAACTTGTACCTTGAGGATCTGTAGGAGGTCTGTGTACACACAGAAATTTATTTCCGCCTCTCTTGCATTGGAGGATGATAGCTGAAAGAAGGGAGGGGATTGAACACTTCTCCTCAGGTTTCAGTGCTGGTTCTCAAGGAATTTCTAAGCATAAGATTAAGGCTTTCTTTTGATGACAAAAAAGTCCACACTGTAGAGATTTCTTATAGGTTTGTTCATTTTTAAAGCTTAAAAAAAAAAAAATAGCACTTTGATCCTATCTGGAAGCATTTTATGGTGTTTTAGTGGAACATTTATGATCTCGTGCTTTGTCATTCTCATTCTCATTCATTAAAATCTTTTGTCAACTCTTGGGTTAGAAAAACTCCATGGATCTCTATGGTGATAGTCTGATATTGTCAGACCTAAAACCTTCTTTAGTCTTTCAGTATACTGGTAGATGTCTGAACAGAATAATTCACTCAGGCAGCTAAGCTTATATTATGCCTTTATAACATTTTAAGACATAAATAATTCATGTCTGGTGAGTTTTCTACAGAAATTAAGATGCAGTTGGGTAGACAGACACGCAAGTGGCATCAATTCCATTTGAAACCTTTTTGTTTTTCTTTTGAGCTTACAGATTATCAAAGGACACTTTACAAGCTCTGTCCTCCAGAGTCATTTGTGAGCAGACTGCATGGTTTATGACTTCGAATGAAGACGAGATTTCGTCTCCAAACTTTACATAATTTTACATGTTTTATTGCAGCAGAAAAAAGCATTGTATATTGATTTTTGGAGTCAGTGCTGACTGTAAGAAAGCTGGACTGAGTTACTCCATGCTCCAGCATCTAGAAACATTCATCACCAGATGGCCCATTTAAATGGGAGCCCATCAGTCAGTTTTCCTTCATGCAGGGACCACCTACAGTCTTCTCAGGGTAGTCAGACCCTGCTGCCACAGAGACTAGGATGTACTTAAATTGGTTGGTTTGGTCTTTTTGTTGTTTATTTTTAACATGATTGTAGGTGGAATTCAAGGTAGCTGCCCCACTGTAGAATACCTTCTGTGGGGCTAAATGATAGCACACTCCCAATGGCAAAGTATGAGTTATATGGAAGTAAATCCACCTGTTTCCCTGATGAGGATTTACATCTTGTTAGTGATCATCTTGTAAAATACACATACTGTTCCTCATTAGCAAGGAGACCACGGATATCACAGAATCACAGAATTTCCTAGATTGGAAAAAACCTCTAAGATCATCTATTAACCAAACCATTATTAACCTAACAGAAGACCTTGACTAAACCATATCACTCAGCACTATGTCTACGCAACTCATAAATACCTCCAGGGATGGCGACTCAACCACTTCCCTGAGCAAGCTGTTCCAGTGCTTGATAACTCATCCGGTAAGGAAATTCTTCCTCATATTTAATCTAAACTTCCCTTGGCGCAACTTAAGGCCATTTCTTCATGTTCTATCACTTGTTACTTGGGAGATGAGACCTACCCTGACCTCTGCAACTTCAGCTGTAACTTTCAGTTAGTTGTAGAGAGCGAGAAGATCCTGCCTGAGCCTCATAAGATTTGTGCTCTAGGCCTTCCACCAGCTTTGTTGCCCTCCTCTGGACACACTGTAGTGCCTCAGTGTCCTTCCTGTAGTGAGGAGCCCAAAACTGAACACAGTACTCGAGATGCAGCCTCACCAGTGCCAAGTACAAGGATAGAAGCACTTCCCTGGTCCTACTGGCCACACTGTTCCTGATACAGGCTAGGAAGCCATTTGCCTTCTGGGCCACCTGGGCACACTGATGGCTTGTGTTCAGCTGGCTAGCAATCAACAGCCCCAGGTCCTTCTCTGCCAGGTAGCTTTCCAGCCCCTCTTCCCCAAGTCTGAAGCACTGCCGGGGGTGGTTGTAGCCACAGTGCAGAACTCATCATTTGGCCATATTGAAATTCATACCATTGTCCTTGGCCTATCGACCTAGCCTGTCTTAAATCCCTCTGCAGATCCTCCCTTCCCTTGAGTAGATTGACACTTCCACCCAGCTTGGTGTCATCTGCAAACTTACTGAGGATGCACTCAATCCTCTCATCCTGGTCATCAATAAAGATATTAAACAGAACTAGCCCCAGTACTGAGCCCTGGGGGACAGCACTCATGACCAGATGCCAACTGGATTTAACTCCATTTACTACCACTCCTTAGGCCTAGCTATGCAGCCGTTTTTTTAATCCGGTGAAGTGTTTGCCTGTCCAAGCCATGAGCAGCCAGTTTCTCCAGGAGAATGCTATGGGAGACAGTGTCAGAGGTTTTACTAAAGCCCAGATAGACAATGCCACAGCTTTTCCCTCATCCACTAAGCACTATGTAGGAGCCAAGATTATTCTCTTACCTCTGGTTTCCAGAGATTTCAATCTGCTGCTTTTTGAAGGTTTGAAGTTCACATGTCAATAGGAGGAAGGGTGAGCAAATGGATTATTTAATTGCAGGGCCACAGCCATAGCTTCTCTTTTTAGACCTGCAGAACAGTATGAATGATTTGCTAATTCTGTACCTAGTGTAGTACCATCTTAAAAAACAAAACAAAACAAATGTTAAGAATCAGATTTACTGTTTTCAGTCCCAGTGTGGAAGGGAAAAGATGAAATTTATCTGATTCACCTTCCAAGGCTTTGAGGGAATGGGCACACTGATAGCTTCTTTTATTAGTGTATTAGCATAGTTCTAGGTTTTTAGATGGCGAAAAAAGACTACTAACAAGACCCAAGTTATCATTTCAAGATGACTAAAGCAGGGAATGCCAAAACTGAAGAACTCTGAAATTTCTGTGGTGTGTGATCCTTGAAATCACAATCTACTTCATTTAGTGAAACTACAAGTTTAAGGAATATCGAAGTGGGACATGGTTGACTAATGATGCTACCAATGCATTATTTTTTTCTCATTCCTGAGACTCCAGTTAATTTGTTTTGTGTACTGGCCATGTGTTTGAGATAATCACAGTATAAAACACCAGCTTTAAAATGTTCTATGAAAACTTATTTTGTACTAAGAAAATCATTGTGGACCCCCCCCCCCCAAAAAAAAAACCCCTCCAGTTTCAGTATTTTGGAAAAGCCTAGGATTCATTTCACAGCAGCAGCCCTGAGTACCCTGAGCAGCTGCCCTTGAAGGATCTGGTTATTTCGGTGACATACCAGCAACACTGGGTCCCCATGCATGCAGGAGTGGGGTCAGCTCAGCAAGACAATAATATATGTCCCTGACAGGTATACACATAACAAACTATCCGAGGCAGTAATCAGTAGACATTGCTCACAGTGGCAGCAGATGCAAACAATAAATGCCCTACGTGAGTTCTGTAATTAAATACCAAAGCAGACACTGAGGCATCTGATAACACAAAATATGTTTATTGCTCATGGTCAGACCCTGTCAACATTTTTCCTTGCTCTGTGACAAGATAACAGAGAAGGTAACCAAGCATAACATAAAAATGAAAAATACCATTTCCTGGCTGGCTGACAGTTTGGAAATGCCACGCCACAGGTTTCTCAGTTTCTCTAGTGTTGTCACGCTTTCGGCAGATGTAGGATGAATAATGGTGTTCAGCTCAGTTCAAAATACGACTAAGTGTTAAAGGGCAGGTTCCTAAGGATCATACTTGTTTGAGTCATGTTCTGTCTGAAAACATGTTGTGGGCCAACACCATCACCAAATAACACCAATTACCCATAAGGAAGCAAAGGTGTAGAACAGGGGAAGAGTCAGGGCAGCAATATGCCATAGGAGCTGTAAGTGGCTTTGCCAGGTCATCTGCAAATGAGGGAGACTCCAGGAGCACACTGTGTGTAGATCCTATCTGAAATACACCCCTGGATGCAACCTTCTTGCCCTAATGCTAGTCCTTTCCATTGCGCCTCCATGCCTGACCTGAAAGGAAGAGCAGGTCTCGTAGTGTGCCCAAGTGATCCCCTCTGGTGATGCCAGCAATCTTCTGTACTTTTCTACTCATTGAGTTTACCACATCTTGATAAACCCCCCAGTTAACAGTAAGGAGGCAAAGGCCCCCAGAACTCAAGTGAAGCAAGCAGTGGCAGGTCCAAAAGCTGGAACAAGATGTCTGGTCCTTTGCTTCAGCCTCTTCTGTCACCCCATGACAGCTCCAGGCTGCAGTGGCAGCTCCAGCCTCAAAGGTGGTCTTTCCTCTGTGTCTGTGCCCCACTTTCCCACACAAGGATGTTTGAAGGAGGATGGCAAGTGATAGCTCTAGGAACATGAAAGGAGAACAGGACAAAAAATCATTCAAACAAAAGTAAAATCCTTTGGTTGTTCAGTAGCTCTGTCTGTCACCTTTTTCCTTTCAATGAAAAGGAGGGAAAGGGATGATCAACAGCTCTTCACAGATGCTCTCCAAAGCATTTTTTTTGTTTCTTAAGGGTGTTTTTTCACCAGTCTGAAGCAGATGAATTTAACTTCTTTTGAGGGAGACTTTGGAAGGCAGTTCTGTTTGCATTATACCTGTGGGAAATGCTGGTCTAGTGGAATGATTGCACCTCTCTGTCAGCTTTATTGCACCTTCCCTTGGCAGTGCTTTGTTTATATCAGCCAGGGATACTGCAAATAAATTACTCTCACATAGAGTAAATTCAGTATTCCCCAGGTTTAGGCAGATTAGCACAAATTAAATTCCACATTTTCACACCTGGGGCCATTAGCACTTTATTAGCTTTTATTGGAAACAAATAATTGCTATAAATATATATTATATCATTAATTATGTAATGCATGAATTTTTTTTTTAAAAGTATAGTAATTAATATTTTGCAAATCTGCTGCATGGCTTATACAGAAAATATGACTTTTTAATTGAAGGAAAAAAACCCACCCCTCAAATACAGTCTCCTAGAAGAGCAAAATTTATATGCAGGAAGGTCATCAGGTTGATTCCATTAGCAACCATTTCCTTAAGGGTCAGTTTTACGCCGTGCAATTTAATGTGGTGAAGGGAGAACCTGTTGAAGTCCTTTCCCTAGCATTTGGTCAGTTCTCCCTCTATGGTTTTTTGTAGCCTGGGTGTACCAAGTTTATTCCTTCATCAGCTGCTCATTTAGGAATGACTGTTTAGTCTTCTCCATCTCTGAGTGTTTATCTACACCTCTCAGATCTCCAAACATGTCCCAGTGTGTTTGTCAAAGCCAGTTTATTACTTGTTTGCTTCTTCTGGGTGCAGGAACCTGAGAAGAAGGGTTGTTTTAAGGTGCTGCAAATGTGGTCCTCCACTTAATTAAGGCATCAGTCTGTAAAAATCAGATCTAAATTTAAATATACCCCAATGGTTGGGACTGTCAAGCTCAAAGGAGCTGAACAAGAGTATTGCATTTTTAAATCTAGTTGGCTGCTTCCTTTAGAAAATTTCTCAGTCTTAACTAGCATTACCAAGAATGCAAATATATTTTTAAAAAGTAATAATTTTTGAAATATAAGTACTTAGACTGGATAATGAAGCAATAAGGAGCAATACTTGCCATTTCTCTGCACTTTGTAGCTTATGAACTTTATAGCTTTCTAATTCAAAGATTCTTTTTTTCATAAATCTTTGCTATTTTCTGTCTTTGCCGGAAGGCTTTGAAAGCCCTTAGTAGTAGGGTCACTTCTAGCTATTGTCCTAGCTGAACTGTCCTCCAGTGATCAGGTATGCATACTAGGCTTAAAAACAAAAAGCATTTTAAAGCAGAAATTTTGCCCATTTATAGGCCAGGATAAGCTAAGGAAGAGAGGGATTATTCAAGTGAAAAGCATGGAAAGGAAGGGGTGTCCAAACCAAATGTCTGGTATTTAAAAAAATTAAAAAATGAGAAGGGTATTCTAGTATAATCCGTTCATTGGTCGGAAACTTGTTTGTCTTATCCTTTCCCCAGTGATGAAAGTCTCTGTTGGTTTCAATAATGAAATCTCTTGTCTGTGAAAACCTGGCCATCACTGGCAGAGTTGGTTTTATCCCCCAGCTTTCTGATGAAGCCTGTGTGTTACCATGGAAGGCATGCCGGTCAGCTTACCTCCCCAAAGATGGCAATTTTTAAACCTGTTGGTACTTCATATTTTCAAAGTGCTCTTCATTTTCATCTCTGTGGGTGCTGATCAAGTCAATAAACATCTCAGCCTTCAAAAAGATGTTTGAGCACAAAGCCTGATAACCAGAGGAGAATCACAGAGTGTAGGTTCTCTCTGCTAACCCCTTTTTTTTTGTACTCTGTAGAAACCTTCTGCAGTGGGAAAAAATTCTTCACTTGCATGTTGAGTGTTAGTCGCTGGGAAATGATATAACCTAACTGGAACTGTCAGCAAAACAGCATATTCTGTGGTATTGCCCCTGTTATTCCTGCTTTAAACTGTGGTTAATAATCAGATCCCAGGAATCACTCTTTGTCTCTCTGTATTTTTATTTCTTCTTTCTAGGATATGTTTTTGTAGTACAGTTAAATCAGAGGTGCATGGCATATGGCTTTTTGCTGCATGAATTGCTGCTGATGTGAATGTCAGTGGGCATTTAATACCAGATTTTCATTTTGTGAATCACAATGCGTGGAATTCAGCCTGAGAACTCCCCAGACTACAGACCTTATTATAGGCTAATAAAAAAGGGAAGGAAGGGGATGGGGGGAGGTGATGTCTTTGTGATTTTGTTTCAGTTGAAGTGAGGTTATTGTGATGAATGTTTCATCTGACAATTAGAATTTATTTTTTTATAGCCTCTCTTAGAGTAGCAGAAGAGCTTGTATTCATTGTTGCTTCGCATTAAGTAATTGTAATCTAAATAGCACTGTGGTTGAAAAGAACAGCAGAAATCTTTCATACGTGTCTCATAAGCAAAGCCAGGGAGTTTTGTTGGTTTGGCCTCATCTCTTATACAGATGTCCTTCATTGTTTGCAATTTGCGTCTCACATATTGTCTTGACTGAGTACGTCAGTCACCATTAAAAAGGCGCTTGCCAATCAGTCACTGCTGCTGCGTGTCTGTATTTTTAGCACATGAGGTAACTGGCCAGCATCTGACAAAATGATCCTACTACCCAGTGTACCAATTTAAATTGAGACTGGCTGTGATAGAGGCGTTATAGGGGCGGGGGGGGGGCTGCTGGGATCTGGGTGCAGATGGGCCCTCTTCTCCTTCATGTACACCAGCTATCTCAAGCCATGTCTGCCTCATGCACAGCAACCTGTTTCTGGTGGCTTTTCCTTGGGCACTGACAGCAGGGCAGCTATAGCGCAGTTAGTCCTACATGGGCTGTACAAAGCTTTTTTAAGTGATCACAGGTTATACTGGAGTGCTAACAAGAGCTGTCCTCCAGTACCCAGAGACCGGATGATTGGAAAAATGAAGGAGGATGGGAGGTGAGGGATTTAGCATTTACTTTCTGACAGAAGTGTTGGGATTTGCCCCGCAGAATATTTGGGCCTGAGACCACAGCAAGGGCAGTTGTAATTAAGTATCATAGTAAAGCTCGGATATGTAATTATGGGATCTTTGACATTTCCATTGAGAGCAAAACAGCTTACTGGAGGATGGAAAGTGGAATGTATACACATCTGAAAGTGGTACGGCCCTTTTTTTTTTTGCCCTTTCACCTCTGTGCTGCCAGTTTGATTAGCCATGTGAAAAATGTTGTGAATTTATTGATGACTGAAAGATAAATTTATTGATAGGCTCCATCCCAGTTCCTTAAGTTATTATATGTTGGTCATGGCAGGCAGAGAAGCAAGACCCCTAGTAATATATATGAAAGTCGAGGGCAAGAATAGAGAGAAATTTGATACCATGTGAGTATATTAACATAAACAGCAAAGATGGGTGAGAAACAAACAGATTGTGTTGAATCCTTGAAAAAAACTAAATAGTGCAGCTGATTAAAAGTCATGCCATGGTAGTTGGAGATACTCATGCCATGACCATGAAAATTAAATGCTCAAGAACCATCCTTGCATCAAGAAGGTCTGCCTCTAGAAGAGTGAAAGTGTCTGGGGAAGTAGTTTACACACATGCTTTGAATTTTGTGGTGATTTTTCTCTCTGGAGATGTGTCTTCATATTTCAAGCATCAGTTTTCTGTCTCAGGGAAACTGGATGATCTTTGTTGTGTTGCTTATATGAGAACCTCAGCAACAACTTGAAAATGTCAGTTATATCCATTTTGCTTGCTGCATAGAACTTTTTGTTGTACTTAACCAAGAGTTGAGAGGAAGACTACAGATCTTGCTGGATCATGGTTACACTTTCAGCTTCATCAGAAGCAATTGATTAGCCCTTCATCATGAAAATAACATCGCAAAAGTCACCAAGTGGGAAAATGGAACATCCTTATTTTTGTAAAATCAGATGTGAAAGATGAAGGATGTAATCTCATAGCTGCCAAGATTTTCAGATTCCTTCCAAGAACTCTTTTCTGTGTAAGCTAGGGATTTGGAAGTTGTTAAAGGCTGTTTTCTTCCTAGTGATTTTTTTTTTTTTTTTTTTTTAAATCTGAGTTGATCTAATTGTCATATAACTGATTCTTATTCTGCATTTTAAGGCTAGTATGTGATATTTTAAAAGCACAAACTAGTGCCTGGATGTAGAAATCTTACTGGATTTCTCTGAGTAAATTTCTCCTTTGTATTTCTCCTTTAGCCTCTCTCCTTGTTCAGTACTCTGACCTCCAACAGGATTTATTCTCCCAGTCTTTCCTTCTGCCTGTCCTCTTTGCTTGGAGCAATGGCATGGCTCATACAGCACTCCCACCTATCTTAAGGATGGTGTTATGACTTATTCTTCAAAAGATAGCTATATGAACAAGAAAAGCCCTCTCTCACGAGTAACAGTGTAAACACAACATTTTAATAATGATGGCAGAGAACTAGATATTCTTTTTATCTAGCCTCATTCTGTATACAGTGGGCTGCAAAGTTTAATTTATGTAGAGAAAAGAACTATCTTCACCAGTCTGGGAGATAAACCTCAGGCGGAAGGTATTGTATGTGTGTAGCTTGCAATTGGCTTCAGTTATATATGTGGCCTAAATGGCCCTTTGCTGTATGAAGTCTTTAACGTATCAGCTAAAGCAAAATATTCAAAGTGGTTGTTCTGCTTAGGGAGAAAAGAAATAAAATCTCTCCATAAAACTTATTTAGCTTTGCATGGGTTAGGGTTTTCTTTTTAATTGCCTTGTTGCTTTTAAGCTCCAAAGAACAGGATGTTTCATAGCGGCTCAATTTGCTTTAGTTATTATCATTTGAAAGAATTTGATGATTATAATTTCCTTCTCTACACTTGTTGATTTTAGGACTAGAGTAACACTTCATCATCTAGTATTGATTTTTATGATGGCCGGGGCTTTGATATTAATTTCTGCACCACAGCAAGCTGAGGGTGGGTGATTGCCAATGCAAACCAAGGACTCGGGAGGAGTAATTTCATGTTTTACAAATATAATTGTAGGTGTTTCCTTGTAGGATGGTTGATGAGTACCATGAATCAGGAGTGCACCCTTGTGTGATGTGGACTAACTGCATCTTGGGTTGCCTTAGCTGAATCATAGGTAGCAGATCAAAGGAAGGGATTATTCCCCCTAACTTGGCGCTTATGAGGCAGCAGCTGGAAGTCTGTGTTCGGTTTTGTTCCCCAGTACTGGGGAGAGATTGGTGAAATGGAGCTACTCCAGCAAAGGACCACCAAGAGGATTAAAGGGGATGGAGCACATGGTGTTTGAGGGGAATGGGAAGGTACTACGTTTGTTCATCCTGGAAAAGGCTGGGGGCGGGAGTGGGAATCCAGTTGTACTTTCTTGCACTATTTGAACCAGAAGGTGTACAGAAGATTCATAATCTCAGAAGTACCCAGGTAAAGAAGAGTAAACAAGTTGCAGTGAAGGAAACTGATAGTATGTAAGGATAAAATAATCTTTACTGATACTGGTCGTCAAGGGTTAGGGCTGGACCAGTCACTAGACAAATGACAAGTGCTCACTATTAAGCCCTCTCTTTTCCAAAAGGTAAAGAGAAAGGGAATAAGAGAGACTTTGGGATTGGAAAAAAAACCTAAAATAACTTTAATGTAAATAATACAATAAAATGAAATATATACCAATATATACAAAGCTAACCCCTCTGATGGCAATTATGTCATTGTCACCACTGATGCTGTGGAGGAGGCACTGGGGAAGTCACAGACTGGACTCACGGCAGTCAGGAAATGGAACCAGGAGCTGGATTCTGGGACTGGATTCAGGAATGCACAGATTTGGATTGAAGGCAGAATGGACAGAGTCCTCCTTAGATGCCAGCAATTGAAGAAGAGGCTTGTCCCTTGTTATCCCTCCTCTTCATACTGAATAAGAAATACATGGGGTGGAATTCCTCATTGGTCAATTTAGGGGCACCTGTCCTGGCCGCTCCTCTCTGCAGGTGCAGCCTTTCACTTACAGCACCCCAATGTGGCACACAAGTTTTAGCAGTTACCTTCATTTCTCAGGAAGCAAGTATAAGCAAGAGCCTTTCTTTCAAGGTTTGTTTTCAGGTTTCTGACCAAAGGAGGCCACCATTTAAATTGACAGAACATACAAAGAGTGAAAAAGGAGAAATGAAAGGTGATGTTAAGATACTTCAACTGGGTAACAAGAAAATGTAAGTGATGTCTTGCTGCTTGTTTCCTGGAAAATTGGGGGGGGGAGGAGCTTCACCCACACCTCAATTGTCAGTGTTTTAATGACAGGGCAACTCTATCTTGGATTCTTTCTTGTGTAACAGTTTTGTTAGTAAGAAGACATATTTTCTTCCCTTCCACATTTAAATAAAATATTTTCCCTTTGTTCATCCTGGAAATTCATTCCAGTAATGGAGTGGTTAGATGCAGTACTTGCTGCACTACAATGGCTGAAATGAAAATGTGTTGCAATTTGGGACAGTAGTGAGAAGGATGAAGAAGAAATCGAAAGGTGGCATTAACACTGTCTTTCTGTGCACAATCTCTCATGCACTGTGTTAGTGAGCGGTAAAAATAAGAGAGCAACAACAATAAAACTGGAACTGTCAGAAATTAACAATTTTTCTCTCTCTCTTCAGATGACCAGGATGACTATAGTCATAAATGACAAATTTAATCATCAACTGATACTTATTGGGATAGTGCATACATGAGCACAGCATATGCAAGGCTCACTGGAATTAACAAGGCAAACTAGGACAAACTGTGCTTATGGCAAGCCCGTCACTAGAATGGGCTTTGGGTGTGTGGGATTCTGCGGCTGCCATGGCTGGTACAGATGCTCTGTGTTGGGCAGAAGATCCACATGCAAGTCTGGGACTTTGAATGTAGAAACCTGTATGTGTGTGTTGCCTGGCTTTGGCACAAGCAGCGATGCTGTTATTGTCAAGGAGAGATTATGTCTCAGCCTTTCTGGAAATAAAATTCCCTGATGTCCAAACGTGAAAATTAGTTTCAGGCCAACAGAGAAATATTGAGCACCACTAGACAGGACAACAGGTCAGGTGTGACAGGCAGCCAGATCTCACTGTGGCTCCTGTAGAAAGCTTTTGTACAGTGACCGTATAAAAACCAGTGATATTGGAAACTTTGCATACTACACAGCAGAGCTATTTTCATTAAAGAGATAATTTTAAAATAAAAATGCTGGGGAGGAAACAAGATAACCAGCAAATCACTTCTTTCTATTTTTCTAAAAAGTGTTTTCTACAAAGTGTTATTAAAGAAAAGAAAAAAAAAAAAAGGGAAAAAAAAAAAGAAAAGCTGTTTGAAATATATTCAGGAATCAAGGGAAGAAAAGCAGGCAGAAAAATTGTAGGAGCACCATTAAGCTGTGGAAATTTTCCTTGGACACATTGCAGTACCTTTTCAAAGCAGCATATGGGGTTTATTCTGGTGACTCTAATTTTAACATGAATGGGAGTCACGTGGAATACTCCTGGCATACTGCATTGAAAATATATCCCTGCATGATTAAGGAAGACTGAAATCTTTTTAAATAGCTTATCTTTTTTTTTTTTTCCTCCCCTAAACCTATTCTGAAATGTTTTTAAAGAAAAGCATTAATGGACTGAAAATGGTCCAACCCTGAATAAAGCAGTACTGTAACAGGTAGCAATACTTAGCACACTTGTGTATGTTTGTGCTTCAGGGACTCGGGAATGAAGGGAGAAGAAAACTCAGTTTGTACCCACTGTTGCATCTGCCTCTGCGTGGCTTGACCTTTATAAATTTGTCTCTTCACTTGGAAGATGAAGCAAAATAAAGCTACCATTTTGCAAAGAGCAGAGAATTTAACAAAGAATCGTAGAATCTTTTAGGTAGCAAAAGACCTTTAACATCACAGACTATTCTGGGCTGGAAGGGACCTTCAAAGGTCATCTAATCCACCACCACCACCCCCCCCATTTGCAACAAGAGCAGGTTGCTCAGAGCCCCAGCCAACCTCACCTCAAATGTTTCCAGGAATGGGGCATCAACCACCTCTCTGGGCAACCTGGGCCAGGGTTTCACCACCCTCACTGTAAAAACACTTCCTTCTATTTTCAAGTCCAGCTGTTAAAGAGAGCAAGTACAAGGTGGGTTTTACTTCTGAGATGGAAAGCATGACCACGCTGCAATATTGACAGCATCTTCAGCTCATAGATGATTGAGGAAATATGTACTTTGAAGATTGATTAGAGAGAGACTCATTAATGGGAAGGAAGTTTTGAGCAGATGCAACAGCCTTGACAAAATGAGCTAGTAGAGCATTGATGGAGCTGGTGTATGGGCTGAATGTGAAGTAGGGTTGCTGGAAGGAGTTCCAGAGTCATTTCTGACAGCCAGTCCTTCCAGTTACTCGTCTTTAGAGAAAGCAGACTTAACCATTTCTTGAAATGTTTAGAAAAGGCTAAGACAGAAGATGTCCGTAAAGCCATATTGATTAATACAGATGTGAGCATAGAGAGGAGTATGGGAAGTCACCTGGTGTCCTTCCAGAGATGCAGAGAAAGAGCAGAAAGTTACTTTTCCTTTTCTAAGATTTTTTTTTTCTCTTATGTAACTGAGCATCTAAGGTTTATTTTTATAATTTTAGTTTTGTGTGGGCTGCTGCTTTAGTACTCAAGGATCTCCCCTGATTGTTTGCAATTTCTTGTTGCCTGTCTTACTAATATTTATCTTTCTATCAGAGAGACACACACAAAAAAGGTTGTGGGCCTTTTCTTTTTCATAAAAATTTCACTGATGTGTTACATCAGGATGCTGGGCTCACTATCCTTCTTATCTGTCGACTTCCAGAGCGGGTTATGGAGATGCTTTGCTGGGGTTTCTCTAGTCATTCCAACACGGTCACCACTTCCCAGACTTAAACATGAGATGCAACAAGCAACATAAAAGAAAGAGTATTTATGTCAGCTTATTTAAACAAGAGCCTTTGTTTAATCAAGCGTATTTATATAGCAAGGTTATTTTTACTCCGTTTGGCTGTGACTGGGTGTGTGTGGGCGTGCTTCTGTTGTGCGTGTGACACGTGTTGGGGGTATGTATATTTGGCTGCACATTTCCGTGTATATGGATTGAAAGAGTGGCTGTTAATGCCTTTGAGAAGGGGATGTTTGCAAAGCCCAGCTTAGCTGAGGGAGGCTCAGAAGCCCATGGGAACAGATGTGTGCTGCAAGAGACTGGTACTCAGTAGTTCATTTTGTGTGCTTTGGGTTGCCTCATAAAGAGTATGGAAGATACTGTCATTTCTAGCTAAAGCCCAGTGCCCACCAGGTAAATTGCTCTTATTAGAGTATACTTGCAAAAAAAATAACTACATGGTAAACAGCCCTAACTGCTCATTCAGCTTCTGTGAGCATTAATTTGATTTTCATGGCCTCATGAGGTAGAAGCAGACAGAGCTGCTTCTTCTCAAGAAAGTTTGTTGTGCATTTGCTGGACCTAGAAACGAGACTGGTGTTTTCTGTTCTTTTTATTAACTGTAGTCTTGGCAATCCCTTTCTGCACCTCCAGAGCCTTCTGACGCTCACCCTTCCCCGTGAGCCTGTGATGCCAAAGTAGCATGAAATGACTGTGATAAACGGTGGATGGGCCTTCATCATCAGCTATTAAAATAATGGTCTGGAGGTCCTCCAGGAGCAGCTCAGAAAGTGAACCAACACAAGAATAGCTGTAATTGAGCTGGTTTCAGTACACTCTCTCTAAATATCATCAACCAGCATTTTCATTCTGGTCTTAAAGGTACATAATCACATTAATAGCATTCATCTAAAGCTGATGGGTGTCTGTTACTCTTAAATAAGACAGAGCATATGCTTTTGAAATTAAAACACATGCATAGAAAACTCCTGAATAGAAATCCCATTTCTTTTTCCAGAATGGCTAGGCAAGTATATACAGGGTTTTTAGAAATCCAGATGTTTGCTAATGTCATCCGTTGTGCCAGTCCCTGTTGGATCAAACCCAAACGCTATGCTTCAGGCCTCTCATTACTCACCTCATCCCTGTTAGCAGAAGAGAGCATGAGGTTTGTGAGAATGCATTTAATCTTCCTGTGCAGCAGATGTGCTGACACATGGGCTTCTACAGTCAATGGGGTAAATAATCTCCTGTTTAAGTAGTTCCTAAGTACCTTTTTATGTAATTAACTTATTTTTTGAAAAAAAATCCATGCATCGTTATTTAAACAGTGAACCACAACAGCATAAGAGTGAGTTCAGATAGATGTTTTTTTCCTTCATTTTGTACCTTCTATTGTTCTTTGGTTTTGTTAAAAGCAGAAAAGTAAAACAAATCATTCTGTTGCCATTTCATATGATTGAGTAAAGATTTAATTTGTATTTTCCAGAAGAAAACTGCAATGTGCTGATGAATAAGACAGAGGGGACTGTGCATGCCTGTAGGAGAGGCAAAACCAAATAGACAAGGCATCATCTGTTTCAAAATTGTTAGTAGTACAATGTACATTCCTCAGTTCCCAACCTACAGAGATCAAGCATTAAAGGGGAGTCTCCAACTGTTTGGATTGCAGATAAATCCAGCTTGTGTTTCTTTGACAGTCTCAGTAGAGCATGAGCTGAGAAGTAGCTAAAGGTAGAAGAATATCGCAAGTAAAATGCTGCAGTGATGTGAAATGTTTCTGTCCTGGCCACAGGTTCTCCAAACCAAGTGAGGGAATGAGAGAACTGAGACTAAGGTGATGTGACTGAAAACTCTCTCAGTGTGGTGCAAAGAGGTTTTGATATAAAATGATGATACACATTTGAACAAAGTGGGTAAAAGAGGGAGCAGGAAAATCCTAACCCCAACCGCGAATGATGAATACATGGCAGATCTGGCAGGTAGCACTTACATAAGCTGAACATACTGGAATTTGTGAAGCTCACAAGGTGATTTCTGTGGCCCACACAGTTATGTACTTCAGAGTGCTATGTGGGGAATCTTGAAGTTGATGATGTGTTCTGTGAAACTTTTTCCTGTCTGTCAGGATTTATTATAATTGATGTGTAATTCTTTAGTGCCCTCTCATGTTGTATAGCTGCTGTGAATGCTTGAAATGGCAAGACTTAAAGGTTGCAGACAGCTGCAGGGGCTTGTGTATTTTAAGGTTGGGGTTTTCTTTTTTATATGATAGCTGTACAAACTTATTGTGATTGCATATGACATTGCCTCCAAACTTAAACATCACTTGAGGTTGGTTGTCAGATAGGGCTCTGCCATTCCCAGTGTCAAAGTTAGAAATAATTTTCTTCTTTTGTGTGTGTGTATATCAAAATCTATCCAACTTACATCTATTTTCTGTGACACAGCAGTCTTCCTCTAAGCAACCCACTTTCTCTTTCTTCCTTTTTTTTTTTACACCAAATTTCTTGTGTGTGGTTCTGGGAGCTTGCTTTGTTTGTTTGTTTGGATATTTTTTAAGATGGGGATATTTTTATCCTTCATTAAACATGAGGCATTTTAGATCTTCTTGGAATTAACATTGGAGGTGGAAATAGAGCCTACAGTCATGCTGTCTAGACTAGGAAGTCTCCTTTCACCACCCAGACTGCATGTAATCGTTTAGCAATAGGAAAACTGAGAAATATTCATGTCGGTTGCTGTAGCCAATTTCAGGATTGTTTGTAGGCTGTCTTTGGCTTAGCTGAAGAACTTCAGTTGTCAGAGAAGATGAAGAAGCATTGCAAATTCAACACCCCTAGACAGTCATCATCCAGACTGCTGTTGTCTATGTCCAAGACTGTTATATGAAACTTATTTCATCTGTATAAGAAAAGTGGAGAATTTCTATAATGCACCTCCCTGCATCTTGAAGGCCTTTAACTTAAGTTTGCAACCTCAGAAAGAGGACAGTTTGCCCAGGGGTGCAGGAAGAGACTTGAATGCTCCCTGTGTTTGTAGTTTGGGAGAAGGTTGTGATTATTGAATGTGCACAATGATGCTCAGATGGTGGAAACCAAATCCATACGCTCCTTGCATAATGAAAGGTTCTGTGGTTTTGTAAGTCATATAGACCTACTTAGATGCTGTGATGGCAGATCACCTCTGAAGGTCATGGCTAATCTGATTTGCAAAGCTGTGTTCCTGACAGTGTTTTCAGCAGCTTGGTGTTCCTAGTCAGATAAGCTTTGTGGTTTGTAGTAAGACTGTCTTAACTGGCAGAAAGGATGGATATCTCTTTATGCTGTAGCCTAGCATTTTAATTTGTGTTTATGTGTTGCTATCAAAAAACTTCTTTCAGGTGAAGTAATATTAGAAAACAAAGAAACAAAAACTCCTAAACCTGCTTGTTTAAAATAAAGTGTGGGGGGCTCCAGATACGGGAAGCATATAAGGCTTTGGGAAAAAACAAACTAAATGTAGTAAGTGGCCTTGAAAGTGTCCAAAATACTTGCTTGTATTATCTACGGCCCAAGTCCTAGTTGCTGCTTTAAGAATACAGATGCGGAAGAGGAATCTGTAGCTATTCCTGGAGTAAGCGAATAGGACTAGCTGTTCTTGGTGAAGATCAGCTGCTTCTACAGACAGACTTCTCAAGGGGCTGGAAAGTTGACTGAGAATTAGCAGGTAGTCTATGGTAGTGGAAAAGGAGTCACTGGGAGTCAACTGTGACTTGGGAAGTGTTAGAAGGTTCACCATCTTCCTTCCCCATCTAGGTATCTAAACTAAAAAAAGTAAACCCCATGGTCTAAAGGGATGAGTAAACATGGTATCACTGCTGATTGTTCCTCAGCTCCCACATTAAAAGAGGTCAATTCACTGCCAAGAGCCACTGTCAGGTTGGCAAGTAGCAGCTTTAGTGTGAACTCTTCCTGGAAAGCTTTGATCCTTTTGGTTGAACATCATTTTTTCTCACTGTCCTAGCAGAATTTTTCACAGATCTTGTTTATTATGCTGCCTAGAAATTGCTTGGATTTTTCTAGCCTTGAATTTCTAATCTCCCTTAAAAGCTTTCTTAGGTGTTTGTGCCCTGTCCTGCTTTGGGGTGCAGCAAAATTCTTAGTCTTGTTTATTCTCACACCTCAACCTTGGGAGGAAAGGAATGCAGTGGAGATTACTAAGAAAAGATGGAGACAAAAGGTGAGGTTCCTTAAAAGTTAAATCTAACAGCTTGCTGCAATGAGAAGCAGAGATCTCTTCTATTCACTCACTGTTCACTCTGATCTCACTTCTGTTCCTTTCCTGTGTCAGGAAGACCTTAAAAAATGGGTCTTCTGAGTTCTTCACTGGTTGTCCTAATGTGGGATGCAGACTTCTCCCTTGTCAGTGAGTGAAATGCAGTTGAAGACTTTGGGAAACTGGGCCAAGGGAAGGTTTCTCCAGATGCTTCAAAGTTGTGCTGATAATTATTGTGTTTGCTTGCAGCAGTTCTTTGATCAACAAAGCACAGCCTAATGGAGAGCACATCATCCTTGTGAACTCTGTGTATCATACAACGGAAAGGAACAATTTAATTGATTAGGAAACTCTCCAATTTAATATTGGATTAAAAATATTCAAGTACAGAAACTCACTAGGAATGTGATGGTTGTTTTTTGTTGTCTAGTAGCATTTTATATATTTATTTATGGTTTGCATGACTATTTTAAGCTCTACATACTGACAACAGCAGCTGAGAGAACCAAAGTTGTTGAGTCTGGAGAAAAGGAGTCTCAGGGGAGGCCTTCTCGCTCTCTACAGATCCCTGAAAGGATGGAGCCAGGTATGGATCGGTCTCTTCTCCCAAGGAACAAGAAATAGGACAAGAGGAAATGGCCTCAAGTTGTGCCAGGGCAGGTTTAGGTTGGACGTGAGAAAAAATTTCTTCATTGAACGTATTTCCACAGTTTAATGTTTCAGAACTGAAAGAGTGACCACGAAAGCCTGCAAGCTCTGAGTAATGATCAGTGGTGCTGCAATAAAGGAAAATGAGGAAGTACAGCACTGCATGAAGTGAATCCGTATGGCACCCTGAGCCATTAAAAAATACAGTTCTCTTGAAAACTTATTTCTCTGTCAGAAATGACAATCGATTGACAAACACCCTGAAAAGCCATATGTCCTTGGCCTTGCTCCTGAGCACTAATCCAGTGGACTTCAAAGAACCTTCCTGGACTCCGGATTAGACCCAGACAGAAGACATTTAACAAGGAGTGGCCTTTATTATACAAGGAGGTCTTGGGAATCCACTCGCAAGGCTCTGTCACGAGGCACTTTAAAACACTGCTATTTACAATAGCTAATGCAGTGGATTTGTTATCAGAACAATACAGGAATGGCTTGGATTTTTTCAGAAAGGCCTTCAGTTTTTATTCTTCTTTTAGTTAAATAAATGAAAGTAAATGTTCATGAAAAAGGAATATCTCCTTTCTTTTCCATCTGAAATTCTTCTCTGACACCATTATAGTAGTATGTCAAGTGTGTCTCAGTCTGTCTGGGCTTATCTTTGTAATATAAATGGATGCATTATGTATTCTCCCCATTTTTGCAGTTTGGATAACAGCAGCAGGGATTGAATAAGGGATTTATTTTTTTTTCAGGTGTCCCAGAGAAAGTCTGAGGAGTAGACACAAATTACCCCCAACTTCTAAGTCTCTTTACTGATTTCATTACTGGCCTATGAATCTTCTTGCTCTCTACAGTGTTGCTTCCTTTTCTCTTCTACCCTACTCATCTCTCCTTTCTTGTATTGTCAGGAGGTAGGACAGAGATTTATGTCATGAGTGATGATTCTTTTGTGCTTGAAGTTTTCCTGGTGGCTTGTTTCATCAAGCTTTGATCAGGACAGGGAACATACAATACAGAAATTAGTTGTGTAAAGACTCAGGTCACCATCTGTGGGTGCCAGATATAATTTTGGAAGCTCACTAGCAAAACAGCAGATTGTGCAGCAGGTTTCATAGCAGTCATGTCAGATTTTGACCTTATTTTGGACAGAAGCAGTTTGTGGAACTGGAAAGTGAAATGTAGCATGTTGACAGCCTGTCCAACAGTCTTGTCTTGCGCTAGTCCATTACTCAAAATACAAGTAATGTGAATTAGTTGGGCACTGTCATGGTTTGAACCCAGCCAGCAGCCAAAGACTTCTCATTCACATTCCCACTGCCCCAGGGTCAGGGGACTAGGGGGGTAAATGTACCTCTTTAGCAAATGCGTACAAGTGACTACTGCTCGCTTACATATGTTCATATACATACATGTAACATGGTGTGTTTGCACAGGGGCAGGGAAAAAGTCAACGTGTGCACAGCTCTGTCTGTGTGTACTTTCCCAGCGTCGATGAAAAAAGAAACAAAACTCACAACCAAATAAGCAGCAAGAGCCGGGGGTGGGGGGAGAGGAAAAAAGATGAGATTGCAGTTGATTATGAGCCTGGCAGCAGATGTGCTACACAAATCCAACCCACTGCATCTAGGCTGTTTCCATGGCGATGGAGCGAGTAATTGTGGAGCTCCGGCATGCTCCCCCACAGCCCCCCCCAAGGTGGACGCTAGTACTGGGTCCCCACCAGTGCTGCCTCACTGGGAAAAAATCAGCAGGCGAGAGGGTTGAGACTCAGGGATGGGGAGCTCTGATTTATTTACTTCCCCTCCCGCCCCCCACCTGATGGTTGGATGCTAGGGGAGCGTCGCTTTTCATTGGAATTATGGTTTCCCAAGATGCTAAATAAATGGGCAGGAGTTTCCCTGAAGCGGGAGCAGGCTGCGATTGGCTGCTGCTGCCCAGCCGTGCCAATGGGAGCCCAACGGGCCCTCGGGTCCCCATGACATAAGCAAAAGCTACACGCTGGCCCCGGCAGCGCGGGGACCCAGAGAGCAGGCAAAGGTGCGCAAAGGAGGGGGGGCTGCTCCTCTCTCATGGCTCCGCCGAGGAGGGATCTCGTTAGAGAGCTTCATCAGAGACCATCTGCCACTTGCGCGCGTTGTGCATGCTACAAAAAGCAACATTAAGTCATTCACTTGCTGCCGTGTGGGAGGCGAATTTGTCATTGGGAACGATGGAGCTACGGGATCTCTGTAAGTAAAGCTGTGTACTTTATCCTGCTATTTCAGCCCGGGCACAGCTGAATAAATGGTGTCGAGCAAATTAGGAACAACTTCAAATAGCACGAAGGATTTCTCGGGTTTGTTTCGCATGTAGCAAGACGTGTTCTTCCGAGTGGTTTCAGGCATCAGACAAACTAGTTACTGTCTATGTTGCCTTGGTGGCCGTTCAACCTAATTAAGATTAGTCTGTGGAAGGATGCTGTGTTCTCCGAGGCATTTCAGAAGGCCTCTGCATTTGCAAAGGAAAGCAAACTACATGGAGCGGAATATTGCAGGCACAGAAGTCCGAGGTGCCCCTATGTAGTCAGCAGCGTTTGTGGTGTCGGTGTGATAACAGCAGGCATGTTATTACAATGGTTTGTCAAATGCTAGTTCAGACCTGGAGCTAAGGAAGCACGAGTTGCTCATCATACATCGCTATGATCAGCACAGAGAATAATTACTTTTGCTGCCCTTTTATGTTCCATTTTTAAAAATTTCTTCTTTGGAGGAGGCTTTTAAAAAACACATTCAAAAGCTTTCCTGTTTTGTGATGAAACAGGTGAGTACATGAAAAGTGCAGAGAGTTTCCTTTTTCACCATTACGAGGTGTGAGTTAGAAGTTGATTCCTTTGCCCGTTGGGAATCAAAAGATTCTGTAAAGCAGAAATGGTATATTTAGAAGGGGGAGGGTGTGTATGTGTGTGTGTGCAGATCTGTCCCTCTGTAACCCTCAGGGGTTACTTGAGTTACACCAGCCATGATTTCAGCTCAGCATTGTTCATGTTTTATCAGGTTAGACTGGGAGCTTTGCTGCATGCAGCTCACGGATGACTCTCTGCTTAAACCTCTCAGAGTCTCTTGTCATCTTACGTGGTTTGTGAAAATAGGTAGGGAAAATGACATAAATAGGAGCAAAAACATTCAGAAGAAACTTTCTCTATTTTTACTCTGTTCCCTCTTTCATGTGTATCAGGAATTTCATAGTAACCCAACTAGGTACAAGCACCATATGAAGCTGGCTGCCTTTTAGGGATCCATTTTTGGTGTCTTGTGTTCATTTTAGAACTAAATGCAGAACTTGCTTTCCCACTGTTGAGAGCTGTTTGGAAGTCACATTGCTGCCTGGAAATCTCAGGCTGAGGGTGTGATTTTATTTTATTCTTTCAGATATAGCTTAACTGGTCAGCTTTGCTATTGAGAAACTGTCTTGCTGGTTGTGTCAGGAAGGTGTGTCTGTAGAGCTAAAGGAATTAGCATCACCTCAGAGGTTGGTGCTGGAAAGAACTGTCAGTGTTTTCAAGAAATGTTTGATCAAAATGAATCAGAAAAATACAGAACACAATTCAGTGCATCTGTATAGTGAGAGTGTTGAAGGCTGGATTAAGCTCCTTCTGTGTACTTTTGAGTGTTTAACCTGATGTATCGCAAATGCAGGAGGACCCCTCATTAAGCTTCAGTTATTGCCTTCTCTGAAGATACAGATTAAAGTCACTTTTCTCTGTTTCCCAGGAATGTTTGGATGTCCTTTTATTGAAATGTTGGCCTCAGGCGTCATATGGCAGTGGGTTTAAAAACACAGTAATTTTCCTAATCTATGCAAAAAAGGAGGTAACTTAGCTCTTATTGCAATACTTAATTTTTGTTTAGCAGTGACGCAAGTGGCAAGAATTTATTTTTTTTTTAAATTAAGCGGGTATTTAGCTACTATGTTACCTTCCCCGGGGACTCGTATCATTCATTTTTATTTACTTAGCAATGATGTAGCTGAAAATCCTATTATGTACAGCAGTCTAGGCAGAGAGATGTACCCATTCCCCATCTTGGAGGTGAATGCTCTGATCTAGGCTGAGATTTCCATAAAAAGCTGTGAGATAGCTTGGACTCTTGCACACTTGTGCATGGTTTGATCTGACTCTGGGCTGGGCATCCTTTGGGATGCATCAAAATAAAGCTCTGTTGCATCTTTAGGGGATTTAATTCTAGCACTATTACCTTCTGCTCTATTTTCTGATTGATAATATCAAAGCCTATGAGAGCATTGTCTTTTAAGGTCATTGCAACTCTTAAGATGATATTTTAGCTGTTACAAGTGCTCCAGGGATGTAGTTCAAACAACATAAACCTCTCAAGTTTAGTCACTAACATTAGGCAAATACTGTGTGACTGATAGAGGTTCTCTATCTCCCATAACCTTGTTTGAAGGGATTTGTTTGTCTATCCCTGTTCTTCAGCAGATAAAACAAGGCATGGAGGGAGACAGACCTCCTGTAACAGCTAAGCTTTGGGTAGTGCATTGGATCTGTCTGTCTGAGGGCTTCTGACCACAGCAGTGCCTCAGATAGAACAACTCGTGTTGCACTCAAAGCTGTGTTTGCGTTAGATTGTTGACCTGACACTGCAGAGAACAGTGGCTTGTCATTAGTGCTTAGGTGTGATCTATGTGGGAGAGGCATTTCATATTTCCAGGCTATAAAAGTTCCAGCAACAGAGGAGTGAGTAGGCTTCAGTGAGAGCTGTGGCACACTGGCAGCAGTTGGGAGGATACAGAAGCTGAAAAGTACTATCTTGGGGTAGCTTTAATTGGTTGTGCTGGAAAGGACTTGGTTCAACAAGCTCCTATGTCTTCTAAAATATTTGGTGCCAGATCAAATTGTCACATCTCCATCGATTTACACGAGAAGCTACCAGACATTGATCCCATCTTCAGTCTTATGCGTATGTTTTTGTTGGAAGAGCAAGAATTTTACAAAGGCAGCTGGTTATTTTTTCTCTTTATTTGCCCTCAGCCACAGTGATGTTGAAAACCTGAGTGGAATGGGCATTCCACAGGTTTTGACTTGTTTCCATGGGCTTCAAACTTAATGGGTTATCCTTTGTCTGCTTGCAGACCCTCATGCCTAAATATTAGTTCATACCAGAAGCATAGAGCAGAAATCCAGAAGGGGGGCTTTATATGCATCTAGAAGTACTATATTTGAATATTTCATTTATTGAATCTTAACCCTCCTTTAGTTTCAGTAAAAATATTGTGGTCATTCATGTTCTAGTTAAACTAAGATGCTAGAGCCACCAGTCTTCAGTTCTACCTCAGTTGTATTTTTGCTTTTAACCCCATTTTTCCAGTGAGTAGTTACAACTTTGACACAAACTACAAACCAAATACTCTTCTTTAGGTGGCTCAGTGTATTTATATCTAAGTGAATTGCAGACTAACTGCTCAAATGAGAGCAGTTCCTTATTTTTGTCTGGAAAAAAACCCACATTTTTAGAAAAAAATTACTTCATGCTAGGACTTGACTTGCATAGACCATCACACTGAGTCACAGAAAGTTCTCACTCTCTGTTCAGCACACTTGCATTTCCAACAGTGAGCGCACACAACAAAGCAGCACCAAGTGAGGAATAAAAACAGAACAGCAGTAAAACAAAAGATGAGCAAATGATGAAAAGCCCATTGATTTGCTTGACACCCGTTTTGTTCAGCATAGTGCAGAGCTAATCTGAAAACTCCTGCGCATCACAAAAAGTTTGCAGAACAATAAGAACTGTCAATTCCAGCAAATTTTACAGACCTGTCATTATTCTTCCATTGTCTTCAAGCACTTGAGTGACGTATGGAGAAATTTTTGGCAGCAGTTCCAGGAGTGGTCTCGTAAAGAAGAATCACATGGCACTACCTCACCTATGTGATCGTTTGCTATTAGAGCTCAGTCAGCACAGGTCTAGAAGCATGTCTTTCCCCCATCCATGTGTGCTACTTTTAAGGTGCTCATTTATTTTGTCTCTTAAAAAAAAAACAAAACCAGAACCACAAGCCACTGCTTTTTATGGTTCTAAATTGCAAAAAATGTAAAAGTAAGAAATGTCTTTCTACATTTTGACTTGATGTCTGACAGAGATAATTTAATATCTGTGTAATATAATAGCTAATGGAATAAATTAATATTCTGCCCCACCTGCTGCTCCTTTGGAATGGTGGGGATAGCAGCAGTGTTGGCCACAGCAGAATTTTTTATTAACTCCCCTTCTCTTGAGATGATATCTCTGGTACTTCTTTGGGAGCATCTGGATGTTCCCCCCCTGCTCCAGAAGAGCAGACTTCCTTCTGCTCTGCTCTGGGTTCTCTAATTCCAGATACTTTACCCCCCATCATGAGGAACTACAGCCCCTGTAGGGAGAAGCATGAGGGAAAGAAAGATTGGCTTTTTTCAGGGAGACTCAATTTTAAGTTCTTTCAGAGGCCATGTAAATAGAGAGGGTTTTGTCTTCCTTATGTCTCTTCCTAGTGTAGCATCAGCTGAATGCCTACCTCGCCCAAATTAATTCAAGTTCCATTACTGTAAGGGTCATGACATTCCCTCAGAAAATGAAAACAGAAATTGCATTATACATGCTAGGTATTGATAACTTGAAGAATCCATATATGTTGCAATAAATCTGCAGCATTTTGAAAAGTCTGCAGGGTATAGATCCCTTTATTGTGGACTTCACACAAATTCTGCCAGGTTTCACTACTTAAAGAGTTTAGTAGCTTCAAAAACATGTGAAAGACCTCAGAGGACAAGTAGGACCTTCATACACAATAGAGCTTTGATAAGCTGTAGTTTGGATGGTTTAAACTCCTCTCTAATGCACAAAATCAATCTTGTAATGGAGTGAAAAAGGAGATCTTTGTATTAATGCTATCACACTGTCAAATTAATAGATCTAATAATATACTCTTATCCTGAATTGTGGACTGCTTTTATCAGTGCTTTTGATGCAGCAAAAGAAGCTCTTGTTCCACAGCTACAAACCCAACTCTCTTACTCTTCCCTTCTCTTTGAACTTCAATTTTCCTAAGACTTGGAACATTGTGATACAGAGCAGCTTTCACAGCTAGGTATTTCAAGATTCACATCCAAAGATATATTAGAAGCTGCATAAAGGAATTTTCTTTTAAATGGTGTTTTCAGATGTATGTAACCTTCTGGCTTCACTTCTGGATCCACTCCCAGTCTGCATTTAAAGAAAAAGAACCTACCCACATACAGTTGTTGTAGTTTATAATAGTGGGCCTCCAAAAGATAATCACAGTGTGTAGTTCTTGTGATGGGAACATTTCTTCATGATCTCCTGCACAGGTAGACACCTGAGCCTCAACCCACATCCTTTCAGGTCACGCCCTTGATCTGGTGTAGTCATATTTGCCTCTGCATCGTTAGTTGTAGCAAATCATTTAACCTAATAAGGGGCTTGAGCCCCTTTGGAGCCTCTGTCTGTGGCTGATGCCACTGGGCACCATGCAGTAGTGGGGGGAGGGTTCGTGCGAAGCACAGTGGTCTTCTTTTGCAATTCCAGTCATTTCAGTGGTATTTGTTGCTTAAATGAACATTTGGCTTGGAGTGCAAGCTCAGGAGCTGCTTAAAATGATCACGAGTGCAGAAGATGAAACCTTGGCTGTGTTGAAACAAGTCCTAAAACTCTCATCAGCTTCAGGCCTGGTCCCTGGAATCAAGGGATTGCCTTTCTGGTGGAGTAAAGTGGTCAAATTGTACCATGAAGTCAATCAAAAGGCACATCCTCCTAAAGAAAATGAAAGATGTCAGAGAGCTCTATGTGAGTCAGTCGCAGAACAACCAGCAATTTTGATAACAGATCTATAAAAAGGAATGTTTGTTCACCAGGGATAACAGCTTGTAACTTGCTTTCCTCTCAGGATGCAGGGAGAAAGGAAGAGAAAGAAAGTACTTGCAGCCACGTTGGCTGCTGCAGTCCAGCAGCACAATCAATCAAATGGTTTCATCATTCCAAGTCATTTTGTAATAGCACTGATTTATCTTGCTGCCGTGCAATTGTCCCCCGGTGATAATTCCAGTTTGGTCAAGAGATGGCAGAGATTTTGCTGAAAACCTGCAAGCTTCTCCTACCTGCAGTGAAAAGTAGGAGAGAGCAGAGTATGGCTTCCTCCTTTTCACCGATGCCTATAAATAGTCCATGCTAACCCTAACAGTGTTGAAGACGTAGGGAATTGTGTTTTTTTTTTAAGAAAGAATCAGCTATTTTTAAAAGCACATTGACTCAGCAGAAGTAGATGTGTGCATTTTAGATGATGACAGGTTGATAATCAAGCTCTGCTGTGAGTGCTTAGCTCTTTAATTCTGCCTGTAGCATTTTACATTTATTTTAACTCAGCCGTGGACTGGCACAAGGCTTGATAAAATGTCCAGAAAAGAGGCTGCTACATTATTGTATATGTTTTAAAAAATAATGTCTTTGTTTTAGTTTTTCCTGTTTCTTCAGTGTTCTCTGGGTATGCAAGAAAGTGAGGCGATAATTAACCAAAGTACATTTAATTTATATCTAGGAACAAATTTATATCTAAGTTCTGCGTTGTGCTAAGCAGAACTAGTCACAGGAGCCATTGAATGGATTTCAGTGGGATTTCTCCAGTATGCAAGTGCTATTTGAATGTGATTTGAGCTACTTTGAAAAGTATACGAGACTTCTTAGGGAAGCTGAGTCCCTTGTTTTTGGGGACAGGAATGTTTTTTAATATGACACTGGTATGCAAGCATTCAATTAGAAATTACCAGAAAATTCAGGATTATGTAATAGGGGATAACCAGGTTCTTGGCATTGCTGATGTAATAAGAAAAAACAGTGTGCTCTGGCTGTATAGTTGCTATAAATAGGTATACTTCACCTTTTGGCTTGCCCTGTAGTCCCAGAAGACTTCGCCCTAACACTATTCACAGATTCACTATACACAGAAATGTAAATTCTTGCAGAACATGCAGATCTCTGTATTGGCAGGTTATTTTTATTTTTCCTGTGACTCTAGGCAGACTAAAAAGGCATCTGCAAGAAACCATAGCTAAATTAATATATATACTGTACTGACAAATGTGTAACTGAAACAAGGCTGTAAAACAGCCTAAAGATGTTACCTACCATTCAAGTTGTTTTCCTGCTGGTATCAGTCTTAAGGAGGAGTTGAGTTCCAAGTTTGAAAAGGAAGAAAAAGAGCAGATTTCTCCTGTTCTATGTGTATTTTCAGGATTGATAGAAAGGAACGTTAATCTGTGTGTCTTGGATAGCAGCATTTGATCACTTCTGAGATTCTGCCTGCTCTGCTCTTAATCCTCTGGTAATTCAGGATCTTTAACCACTGATTTCTAAACATGATAATCCAAACCCTCAGCAGTCAGTTGTGTTGATCTCATCAAAAGACACTGGTCTTTTCTTGTCTTTAGATAGAAAGTGGATTCACCTAACAGCCAGTTAAGTGTTGTTAGATTTTCCTTTAAATGAGTTTGTCTGGTGTAGTGGTTGGTTTCAGTGTAATGCTTAGATGGTATTCTTTTCTTTGGGTCTTTTGAGGATGGCCTTACTTTGGTAGTGATGAAAATCATCCCTGCTTAGGAATCTCACCTCAGGAGAAACTTCAGTGAGTATCTTGAGAAAGACGTTTCCTCTAGTGGCTGTTGGCTTTGCTCACTGATCTGTCAGGCCACCGTTTCTCCAAGTGCTTTGCTTTAGTAAGGCTTACCTTGCCACAGGGTAAACAAGAGAGAATACTTCATGGTAGGCATCAAAGATTTCATTGTAATATCAGCATGAACTGCCACAACACCTCCAGCACAGTTATCCTGCCCTCTGTGTTCTAGATGGCTGTTGGGAAGAATGAGAAGGGGAGACCGTTCTTAGGTGTATTGCTATGAAACCTCTTCCTCCACCAAATGCTATTAACAAACCTTCAGAATTAGGCAGATCTCTTTTAAAATACTACATCATCTTTCAAGATTTTGTAGTATCGCAGAATGGTTTGGGTTGGAAGGGACTTTTAAAGCTCATCTAGTCCGACCCCCCTGCAGTGAGCAGGGACATCTTCCACTAGAGCAGGTTGCTCAGAGTCCTGTCCAACCTCACCTGGAATGGTTCCAGGGATGGGGCTTCTACCACCTCTCTCAGCAACCTGTCCCCAGCTTTAGTGTAGCTGGCAGGCTGTGTTGTTAAAGGAAGAGAGGACATTTGTGACATACCCATATGGAAATACCAAGACCAACCTTGAACAAGGAGATGCTGTTTGTGTTTGGCAGGAATGCTCTCTCTGAGAAGCAGCAAAGGAGAACGGACTGTCTCGTGGTGCGGTTGGTGACTAGGTCAGACTGACACAGTTGGTTTGAGATCCTCCATCCACTGCTGATTTGCTGTGCCACCTTGAATCAAGCAAGAGAACTTCACTCATGCTCCCTGGCTTTCTGCTGCTGACACACATGAGCAGTAACACTGTCCTGACTTAATGGGATGTTGCAGGCATAAAATATACTGACGATTCAGTGCTGTGGTTCAGAGCAAGCAAAAATAGACTTGAGCCTGTAGGGTTAAGCATTCCTTGCAAAGGGCGTGCAGTAAAGTTTACAGATGTAGCCCCATTTTATTAGCCAAGGACACTTTTGTAGTTAAAGCACTACCATTCTAGCTTCTTAAAGGAGTTGTGAAATTCCCTTTGACAGAAGTTGTTTTGTAGAGAAGCAAGAGTAATCAATGTATGCACTAACCCTGAAATTCTTCCTGATGTTCAGTGAAACTTATTTCTGGCTCACTGGGACCAAAAAAGGGCTATCTTTCTTCAAAATTCAACTTGGTCAGTGTTAGAGCCAAATTGTGTCTGAAAGAGCTAAAATGTGAGTAAATGCAACATATGTGAAAATATGATAGGCCATATCTGAGTGCTGTTAAGGTTTAGACCAGTGAAGCCAATTTGTTTGTTGGTTGAACAGTATTGGGTCAAGTAAAAGTTCAAGGTCTGCTTCACTGTTACAGGATTGGGGTTCCACACCATGACGAGAGCCAAAGTGTCCTCCTCCTGTGCACATATCCTTTCTCAGAACAAGATATAGGCCTGCTGTGTCATAGGGAGGCTTACAGTCTGGCTTCTAGAGGAAGGTGGAATGACAGAACCCTCAAGAGAAGGAGAGAAAGAGAGAAGGAATGAGAGAAAGAGAACAGGCCATATTAATTGCTTAATTACAGAGGTCTTTTCCACCTTGTTTCTGCAAGTGCCGGGGTTGGAAAAAGTAATTGAGTAATTTCTTTATCAGTTACATTGGGATGCTTTAGTTCATCAAAACAAATAAACGACAGTGTAGCATCTTCACTGGGTTGACCAAGTAACAATCATCTTCAGGGAAGAAAAAGTTTGAAAACGTAAGAACGAGCTACTGAAAATGTGTCCTGGAGCATAAAAAATGCTGAGTCCCAAGATGTTTCTGCTGTTAATGCTTTGCCTTTCCACCCCCTTTTTTTTCCTTTTTCTACCTTAATAGTGGCAGCTGATACAATAATGGGCTACTGCACAATTTTACACCTGAGGTACACAGTCACATTTAGAACCTGACAAGTGTTCTCCTTCTGGAAGAGGAGCATTGATTGCAGCCTGCAACTGAAACACTTAGCTATTAAACAGAAGGCAGCTTCATTAAAAAAAAAATAAAAAAAAATTTCTCTGGTTACATATAAAATTTAAGAATTTATTAAAAGAAAACAAAAATAAAAATTCAAGTAGACATGTGAACAAGCGTCAGAGTACTTAAACCAGATCTTACGGGTTTTGTAAATATAAATTATTTAAATTAAATGTCATTTGAGAATATAAAACAGAAGCAAGGTCTCTCTCTGACAACAGCAGAGAGAGCAGAAAAGAAGTGGTAATGTTACCATATGTAACACTTGGGCTAAAACCAGCAATTGAAAGGAGGAATTGGAACTAAACTCTGTGAACATGTATCCTTACAGCTCTGTTCCTCTCCCAGTTTGTCTTGACCCTTTTCTGAGGGTTAAATCAATCCCTTGTGCAGCTCAGCTGAGGATAATGATAATGAGGATAATGCCCTGGGGCATGAATGTAGCCCTTTGGTTTGACCTACAGAAGGCTGAGCTTCTGTTCTTCCCTGTGTTTTCAGGCAGTTTTGTTTATGTTGGATTAATTAAAAACACCCTCTCCATTCCCCAGGCTCATACGCTCTCCTGTGAAGAATAAAGGAGGTTCTAGTGCCTGGTCTTTCTCACCCTATCCAAGTCTATGCAGAGACACTGCCAAAAATGCTGCTAATTAAGGGTACTGACCCTGATCATGTTGGTGAGTGCAGAGGGTCAGGTTCTGAGACAACCGACATGGGCACCATTTTATGATCTGAGGGATGATTTGGATTCCCACAGGCTGTTGCTACTTGTGTTTCTGGAACGATAGATGTTACTTTCATTTGGCCAATGAGGCAGAGTCTTGTTTGCTGGAGGTAACAGCAAGGCATTCAACCATGTGCTTCTCTGGAATTTGAGCTTGGGTAGATAGACTGAAATGCCTGTTCTGGTTCCTAAGTATTAGATTTTTAAAAGGTTTCAAAACAGATGCTTTTCTTTTAATGTTTAAATACATCACTTCACTAATAATCTGGTTTTAGCCAGTGTGAGAGACAGACTGGAATCTGGTCCCGAGTCAGAGAATTTGACTGCTTTAACCGTCCTCTTTCTTTCCTTCTTTTGACACCCTTTTCTACCTCGCTTATCTTTTAGTCCCACAATTCCAGTCTGCAGGTATCACGTAGTAGACAATCCCAGGCTGATGCTTTGCTGTGAGCTATCAAAAGCAAAACAGCATTGAGAGAGAGGGAAAAGCTTCCCTTGTGAGTGCAGAGTAAGAAACCATGAGGCTCCTTTACCTCAGGGCTATGAAAGTTCGGTATAGCCAGCCAAATCCACCTTTCTCCTCTTGAATCTCCCCTCTGAATTGACTGTGAATTGGGGTTTAAGATGGATTTAAAATAGCCTGTATGTATTATTTTTTTTTCCTTCGCAAATCAGAAAACCTGGCACATCAGTCTTGGCATAAGTGTAACAGCAGAGATGGGTGGGTTTTTGTCAGGGACAACAATGGATGGACAGTAATGTTTCTGAGGGCCAGGCTGTGCACTGCTCCTCTCCTGCTGTAAATGATTACTTGTCTCCTGTCTGTTAAGAGGGTATTTTCAGTCAAAGGAGAAAGTGGTGGACTAAGAAAGACTTCTTTCAAGGTCTGTAGTTGTGTTGAATTTGTTTTACACTGATACTAGAGAATGCTGATTTATATTAATCACCTTGTATTGCGACACTTGACCAAGGCCTGTAATCATGTCACTACTTCAGCTGTATCTGATTGAGAAGTCCCCAGATTAAGCAGAGTACTTACAGTGAAGAGGCTGCTCTTTGCCAGCTGGGAGGTTGAAACCAGCTGCATTCTGAAATTTGAAACAAAGAAATAATCTATGAACTGCTTTTTAAAACAGTCTCTTCCTCATTACTGTAATCACATAAGTACACTGAAGGCTGCGATCAGCTTTTTTCCTTTTTTTTTTTTTTTTCCTCCTTTTAAATCAGGCACAATAAAGGGAAAAGACTAATGAATATTGAACTGAAAAGGATCACTTGGGTCATCCAAGTCCCATCCCTAGAACTTAGTAATAGACATTAGAGCAGAGGAGACCATTAAACTCCTATTCCATCTGTCTTATTGCATGCTTCAAGACACATTTCCCAGTGCCCTTTAAGCCATGTAGATCTACACGTGTAGACAACTAAGTGGCCTGTATACTGTGCCATAGTACAGATCAAGGGGAGTGCTTCTCTTGAGATTTCATTTCTTAAATGAAATAGTCTCATATCTGAAAATTTCATTTCTTAGGTAACGCAGAGGAGAGCAGAAGTACCCAGTTGTCCTACTGGATCTAGTTCTCCTAGCCCCAAGTGGTGTTGGTTTAAACCATGAGTGTGTGAGTAAGGCACATCAATGAGCATGTAAGAGATACTAATACTACCTGTAGTATTATTAGCTTCTCCTGTGCACTCTCTCAGGTGTAGTAGTTGCCAGTCTTCAGTGATAGGGAGTAAGATAAAAGGAGAATTAATGCATGGAAAGGTTAAATGGTGTATCAAAGGTCATACAAAGGCACCTGTGGCAGTCAGCAATTAGATCTATGCAACCCAAATATTAATGCAGTGCACATATTAAAGAGATGGCCTTCTTTTAGTTGTTTTTTTGGTATTCTAAATGGGGAAAGAACCTTCACGTAGTATCCAGATTGATGGGCTTTACTATGTTTTTACCTCACTTGTTATTCAGGTAGTGCAGATCGTTAATAACGTTCCATCTGTACTTGAGCACAATTTCTGTGTATCCATGGCGGTGCTGGGTTATCAGTTGTACTTTATGATCTTAAAGGTCTCTTCCAACCAAAACGATTGTGTTATTCTTTGAACACATCAAACTCCAGCCTAATGCTCATTACTGTTTCCATGAGGTTTCTCTTCTTTCAAAGGAGTGTTCTTATTGCTCTGAACTCTGTCAAAGCTTAGCAAATGAGGCATGGCTTCACCAGCAAAGCTTTGCTTTCTAGTAGGATAGGACAAACATTCAATTGATCAACACAAAGCAATAGCACAGTGGTAGAGAGACCAGATCTGGCAAAGCACAACAGAAGCATTGATACTGCAAATATAAAACCTGGTTAATAATGAAGTGGAATGAAAAGTACCATTGTTCTGGCTATGGACTGATCTGAGTACAGAAGGACTTTGAGCCCTAGAGGTCCCATAGTGTGCTCCAGATGTGTGTGGATGGCTTAAGGATTGGAAGAATTATGCAGTTGTGGATACAGTGCACCTATGACAAGAGTCTTTATCACCAGTAGATCAATCATGGGAGCTCCTAAGCAATATGAGATTGATCCTGAGAGATCTATTAGCTCTCAACACTTTTGTTGTCAGTTGTAAAGAATAAGAAGGGACTCCTAGTGCAGGAGACAAGTCCAGAAAATCCCCCACCCACCCGCCAAAACCAAAGAATTTTAAAAAATACATAGGAGACTTTTGTTTTGGAGGAATGTTTGTGTTAAAAATGTTACTTTTCGTAATTGGGTATTTCTGCCTTGCATGTAACATCTCTGCTTCGCACACCAGATGAAAGTCACATCTGTGGCTCCATTTATCTAAGAAGTGGTTTTCCTGAAGGCTTTCTAACTAATGCTTACCCTAGGGGGAGTTTGTACACCTTATCTAAGAGGAGGAATTATTTTGTGGTTGTGTTGACATGCTCTTTAAACAATATTCAAAAACCATCTGAAACCATATTATATAAAGAGGAGCCTTTTTGTGGGTCTCAGTGGAGAAAACAAAAATGAGAAATGTCCCTGTTCCATTTTCTGGCTTTACTCTGTTTCTTAGCCAAGGGCTAGAAAGCTGTTTAAGTCATAGGGCTCAGTAATTAATATTAAAACAAACAAATGCAAACTTAAAAGACTTTCTGCTGCTCTTCAGTGTCCTTATTCACCTGTTCCCCTCCCTCATCATTCAGATGGCTCCCAAACTGGCATGTATTTAATTGATGTTCTACTTCTGTTGGTATTTTCTGTACAGATCACAGAATACATTCCTCACCTGACAGAATAATTTAATCCTTGTTCTTTGAACCACTTACTGAAAAATGCTTCTACTGTTCCCGCTTGAAGCCCTGCCCTGATTTCTCCAGCCCTGTCCTGTAAGCTTATGGGATACACAGGTTGCTGGCAGGGTGCTGGCCTACTTGGAGCTGACAGCTCACTTAGAATTAACTCAAGGTGCTCTCAGAAGCTGGTTTTGATGCTGATCCTCTCATTCATTTATGACAGCAGTTTCACTCTTGCATTAGTTGAAATAGGAAGTGGTACAGATTTCTAATCCTGGGTTTGATTGCCATGTTCAAAAGGACTTTGATTACAGAACTCTTATTTTCAGAAAATGGATCATCGAAAGCTCTGTAGGAATAGTTCTAGGGAGTGACAGCCATGAGTAGCCACCCAAAAGTAATGGCAGAAGCCAGGCTCACTACTTCATGCTGTCCTAGCAGTGCCAGTCAGCTGCTGAGATGAATAAACTAGGACAGAAACCAGAGCTTAGTTCCTCCTCCTTGTCTCCTTCAGGCATGCCTGTAGTTTGCTGATGTAACTATCAGTGTGCAAGGAGTCAGGTTTGAGATCACTGCTACATCAATTCCTGGAACTTAGCTGTAGAATTTGAGTTTACTTTTAAAGGCAAATACACTGAAATATGTTAAAACTTATTCCCTACTTGAAAATAATGGTTATGATTACAACAGTAGCAGCAGCAGCCAACTTGTCAAAAAAGAAGCCTTTTCTGTTGCTTTGAGGGTGGGGATGATTGGGGTTTTTTGTAACATTAAATCTCTGCTTGGCAGGGAAATGCCATGCTGCTGCTGCAGGATCAAACCTGAAAAATGGGCTCTTTAGCTTTGACATCCCTTTAGCTTTCCAGCATTCTGGAGGATCCCCAAAGCCCCATGGAAAACAGATGCATTCCTGCTGCAACAATTAACATAACCAAACCTTGCAGGAAGGGAAGGTTTAGAGGGGTGGAGGGAACATTACAGTATGTTCTTTTGGAAAATTCCACTATTGACATGAAAAACAGCAGGGTAACATCAAAGACGGATTGCAGATTTTGACAGTGACGACAGGTAAATATTGGCTTTGTGCAAACAAGTTTCTATAAAGTTTCTATAAATAACCTGTCTGCTCCAGAAATTCCACAGATGGCAGCAGGGCTGCTGGGGTATTGATTTACCCACTGTGCTCAGTGCAGAAAAGCACAGCTGTCAGCTTTGCTGTTCTTCTCGTTCCGAGTGTTTCTTCTGCTCCTGCTGAGAGCTGCTTGCCGTGTTCACCATTTCTCTTTGGCAAATAGAGATTAAGATTAAGAGCCCAAAAGAAATAATTTGAAAGAAAAACCTGTCAAAGCAATGAAGAATAAATGAGCAAGTGCAGAGAGTAACTATGGAGAATGCTCTACGTACATATTCCACACAACAAAAGCCAACAAGAACCTGTCTCTTCCTCAGTCTGTACTGAGTAATTTAATACAGCTCACAAGACTGGTTTATGGAGGTCCAGAAGTCTATGGCTTGAAGGCTGAGGAATGCTTATGAGGAAACAATACAGTTTGTACATCACGGGGAGTAACAGGCAGAGGTTCAAGTTGAGGAGTAGAACCCGCTGCTACCTCTTGGGAGGCCTTACATGCAAATGGAGGTTCTGCCAAAAATCCCAAGCAGCTGTAGGTGACTTGGAAATAAATGCCAGCCAAATAGGCAAACGCTTAAGTGTCATGATTAGGTTTTTGGCTTGTATGACCCATTTGAGGGCATTCTAAATCTCAGGATTATGATTTTCAGACAGTAGTCAGGCAGTGCAGCCACTGTCTCATTAGCAAAAATGTTGATTTATAGGCATAATATCTGGAATTGCTTTTTAAAAGAACATCCTAGATAGACTTCATAATCTCAGCTCCATAAAATTGTTTGCCTGTGGTGCAGGTTCGCTCCAAGGGCTCATCAGAAGCAGAACTGTGTTACCTCCTGGGGCAGACATAATGTATGGCATTTCCAGCCATTTTTCTGCTGGTTTTCTGTGTTGTTTCTCTGTAGTTACACAATCATCCCAGACAATGAAAATTCTTCTGTCATTATAGCTACATATGTATCAGGGATTTTGCCCAGAATTACCTAGTGAAGCTTTTGATTGTCATTTTATCTTGTGTGGTGACTTTGGGCTTTTTTGTTTGATTTATTTAGTTTTAGTTTGGTTTTTTTACTTTTTTTTTTTTAAACAGCTTGCATAGCTAAAATGGCAAAAGATGAGGTAGTAGGAATCTGGACCAGTTAAACAGATAGATATGTTGGGATTTTTTTAATTTATTTGTTCATTTTCTCAACTTTGTGTGGTGATGGGAGCTGAATTTTGGTTCTCCTGAATTTGCTGTGAACCCTGTGGGAGAGCTGTTCCAGAGGATTTCAGCAAAGCTACTCCTGGTGCTTCCAGTTAATGGCACCTTTAAATGCTTGCCTGGACAGAGGCCTGGATTGGTTCATGTCCTGTTTCTGCTTGAGTTTTAAATGATCACAGGAAAAGACAATTCAAACAATTGAAAGTATGTCTATGTCTTGAGTTATATGCTTACATAAAATTCCAATTTGATGCAACTTTAACTCATTATTGGAAAAAAATTAGAGAAACCAAATGAGAAAGGATTTTTCCCAAGATAGACCAAAAATCTTCTATAGGAGAAGAACATGAAAAAGCCAGAGCTGTCAAAAAGACCATTGCAGATGGCTTAGATTTTTTTCAGATAATTTGCATTACTTTAACTGGCATTCAAGGTAATTGCTATACAAACTAGATAATTCTTAAGTATTAGGGCATAAGAAGTTGTCAGGAGGAGACTTCTGAGTTACAGAATGTTACTCATGTCTGAAGGAACCATGCCTGGAAAGGCTGCTTTTCTATTGCCTTCATTTTTTGAAAGTATTTTTAATATGGAGTAAGGAATCTCATGTGTATCTTGGAGAAGTTGTTATATTGTTCCATCTAAAGCTGTTCTTTTTCTTACTAAAACCCTGCTGTGATGTGCCAAAGCAAAAGGCAGAAAGAATCTTTGTGATTTTAGATGATGCATTTGTCATCTTTTATAGCTAGATGCACGTGAAGAGGTACACAAACTGCAAAATAATCAGAGTATGATGTGCTGAAGGTTTCAATGCTGAATGCATTTCAAGTGTGTTGTTAGATTTTTTCTCTCGTGATATATATGTTGTTTTAAGGTAAATACTTAATTCACGCTGTCCCTGAAATCAGTATACTCTATATTTTGAAATTGCATTTCTTATGTCATAGATTCAAACAAGGACTCAAGTACCAATTTGTGTCTGTTCAGAGGAGGACAAGGGGAAAAAAAGGGCATCCTGTAAGAGTATAATACAATGTGATGTCAGTTGTCACTGCCTTGTACTAGTGACCTTGTACTTCAGTGACCTGTGAGCTACTGTTTCCTTGCTCTCACGTTTGAAGCACAGTTCATGACATTTTCATTGTACTGTTACTGCAGCCTTTTTTCTTAAACCTGACCTGGGGAAGAGTTATGTATTCAAAGAAAGCAACATCCAAGTATTCCCAGCATCCAGTCAAAACTTCATCTGGTATTAATTCTGATAAATCTGTGGTTGGTGATATCAGCTGTTTACCTGCTCTTAACCACCTGCCTGTCTCAGGATATTCACTGACAATTGTCAGACAACTTCTCTTCTCTTCTCTTCTCTTCTCTTCTCTTCTCTTCTCTTCTCTTCTCTTCTCTTCTCTTCTCTTCTCTTCTC
>JANHFX010001348.1:17209-28245 GCA_027560015.1 Chloroceryle amazona
GGGGGAGGGAAGCTTGTTACATTTTTTGTTTGTTTGGGTTTTATACGTTTGTATTTTCTTTAAACAACCAACCTTTGAGACTCACTGTAATAGTAACTGGATATATTGTTTTCACTGTGAACTATGAAATACCTGCTGGTCCTGCCACTATAGGTAGCTGCAGCAATACCTGCATCCTTCTTAGTCACCTTTTGGGGGTTGTGAAGCTCAGTGTTTTCAAAGCACTTTGAAAAGTGCTCTCTTAAAAGGATATTATGTGTGTGTAAAATACTGCTGTTGCTGTTCCTGCTGAAGCCTGGACAAACTATAAACCTCTGTGGCTGTAGAAAATTACTGAGTGCTGCATAAGCTGTTCAAGTGCTGCTTTACCAAATCAAAGCTACTGTGCTCAAGCACTATAAAAAAAGAGGACTCCCATGGTGAGAGACAGCTTGCTACAATGGCATTCAATTCAAGGTCATACAGAACGTCAGTCACGGTAGGGAAAAAAGCCAAATTAAGCACCTTTAGCAGTGGAAATATATTGAGAAATAACATAAAAGGTATGAAGATACTGGAAAGGAAAACAGTAAAATCCATGTAGCAGAACAGTTGTGTAAGCAGGGGTACAGAAATGGGCGTCAGTACAGGGTCACTTACACTTTCTGTAAGACTAAGTGAAAACACTTCCCTTACATGATCTTACATTTCCATGGCTCTATGGCATCTCATCTTTGTGATTGCAGTTCTTATCTAGACAGAGGGGGTTTATTTTATTTATTTTAATCAGTTGATAATGACCTTTCCCATTCATTTCACAGTCACAGAACTGATGGGAGGTGTTTGTTCTTTTCTTGAAGCAACCAGGTTTGGAATTTTTGACAGAGGATGGTTACATGGGTGAGATTTCTTAAATTTAAGACTCAAAGAGCTTTATACCAAAATACTCCAGGTACATACCAATTATAGTTATCTTGGTTTGATTCTTTAATAGCCCAGTTGATAAAATTTAAAATTTTAAGTAGTATCACTTTTGCTTATTACTGAGGAGATATTTGTGTCTGAAAAAAAGCACAACAAAGGAAACTAACAAATGATTCTAATAATTTTGTCATTTCCAGTGGATACCAAAGCCTAAGGAAAACATGGAAAGTTTTAAACTTTAGTATTGTAATTCTTATGATGTTGTATTATTACATCATATTCTTCTGTGATATTGAATAGTAAATGTCATCGAGCGGCTTTCAGCACAAAGGAATATTAGTCCGGGGTACGCACAGTGGAACTGGTAATTTTTATTCTATAGAATCTTGTAAATTAGTAAGGCATGTGCCAGTAAAGAGCTACAGGCCACTTTGAGCTCCTGCAATTAAGCAGAGTTTAGAAAAAATGTCTGGGGATTGTGCCTGTCACTCAGCAGGCTTGTGTGGTTGCCAGTCTGATTTCATGGTGATTTTAATTTCACACTGAACAAGCCTCGTTGGTTAGCACAGCAGCCTAAACCACCAGCCACCACCCAGCACAGGAGGTTTGGAACCCTCCTCTCCAAGGCACTGAGTGTGATGTGAGCTGACACTTGTCAATATATATACACTCTGTGACTTCTGTCCAGGTTTGGTTCCTTTGCCTAGAAGTACCTGACCTGGTGCTATTCTGAGCTACTTTCTGTTGATTCATTTTGGAGTTTTATGCCAGACTGTGCTGTCTTCTGGTGAAACAGATGGAGATGCACAGATTATAATACCAGAGGCCCACACAGGTTTTACTATGAGGAAGTTAGAAAGGTATTTAGAAGAATATCTCCTGTTGAGAAGATTGATTCTCGGGTACTGTTTGTTTGGATGCTTTTTCTGCTCACTCTTAAACTCTTCTACTTTCTAAGCATACTGAAGTAAATTAATGAGGTGAAATTTAGGTTGTGATGTAATAATATCTCAACCCTCTTTCTCTGTGTTGTGGTATTATTATAAATAATAAAATATTGGGTTGTGGACATTAATTGTGTACAATAAAAGTGGCACCTGGAAGCAGTACAGAATTGAGCAGAGGGGCATATGTTTCAGGATGGGAATTGAAAATTTCCTTTTTGACATGTTTCCTTGAAACTGGATTCACACTGGCATCCAGATTTTCCTAGAAAAGCGAGTGCCAGAATGCTGCAGTCAGGGCTCGTACTCACTTTGAGCACTTCAGTAAATTGGCAGCGAAGGAAAGGCAGGTAGCCTGGAGGTGCAAGTCTCTTGCCAGGCATTGAACTACATGGTAGTGTTGCGGCACCAGGCTGAGCGTGAGCAGGGCTTCTAAGCTTGACAATCCTACATAGTCAATGTAAGTACTAATCTAAACCTGAGGTTCACCTTTGGAATATTAAGTTGTTTTGCCATAATATACTCTGTTCTGATCTAGTTTCTTTCCTGACTGGGTATCTACAGCAATTGCAGAGCTGTTACTGAGGCAAGAAAGAATGATTTTCACTTCTTGTTACATCCTAATTCCTGGTTGCCTGTCGTTAGTTATTCTTAAACTTCTTTTAGTCACATTGTGTGCCTTCCCGGTGACTGAGCTCTGAATTAACTTCTCCTGCTTCTGCATGTCTTAATTCTCTCTCATGCACTTCACATCAGAAGAAAATACCTCCTTCTTTCTTTCCTCCCAGTGCTCCCATCATCTCCTGGAGTTAATAGAATTAAATTCTAATATTACCATCCAGTTTGCCGTTTTGGAGCCTTGAAACATCACCTGCTCTGCATGAAGGAATGTTTTTTGTGGTGATGTTTGAATGCTGTTTATTTTCAACAGAAGTCTCAGAGTTTGTAATCTGTTGCACTTTTAAGAGGTATTTTACATCTCCAGCAGTGTTTTCATTTGGAGATTTTCACTCTGGGATGCTCATATACTCTTTTTTTTCCCCGATAGTGCTTACAGTGTCAATTATACCTCTCAAGATGCAAGAAACTGGGCAGCAACATTTTAAAAGAAAGCCTGACTTGGAAACCAGACACCAATACAGTAGATTATGTGGTTACAGAGGGAAGGCATCTGTAACACTGCTGAATAAACACATCACTTACTCGTTTGAATCGCTTGCAGGAAGTATCACAGTAGAACTGCAGTGTTAGTTGGAAACAATGGTCTGAAACAAGGAGATTCAGGGCTGCAGTCTGGGAAAAGCAAGAACCAAGGCAGCTACAGGGGAATGGCTCTGTAGTTTATATCTTTTCGTCTCTAGCGCTAGGTATGTGAGTTGTCTTTTCTCTCAAAATTTCCAGGTAATTATATTTCAAAAGAAACTGAACATAATGTACAGATGCTTAAATGTTTGACATGGCACTTCCCATTTTGCCTCAGCAGGTACTTACTGTTCTTTTGGCACCGTTCTGATGAACATGTGATGCCTTTAAAATACGCTGGTAAGCAGGAATCTTGGATATAAAATATTACTGTTGTTGCAGTATCATTTCTGATTCACTTGATCTGCAGAGACAAACGGGCTAAATAGATAGAAATGACATTGTGTCATTTTGACCAGTACTCACATAACAGAAAAGAGGAGGGCAACAACTAATTATTTTCATGATAGTATTTGTACTGGTAGAATTCACATAGATAAATTGCTGTTGGAAAACCAGGGGATGCATGCATTAACAGCTCTGATACTAAATGTGTGGGACACATGAATCTAACCAGCCAGGTCCCACCTAAATAGTTGTATCTTCCTTTCCAAGCCCTGCAAAGCTTCCTGTCTCAGTTTCTGTGTGACAGATAAATTGAGTAGATTAAAACCATGACTAAAGAGTTTGCAAGACTTACTACAAGCCTACCATATTTGAACAGCCACTGGAAATGGAATTGAAATGTCTTAAGACTATTTTGTCACTTTAGAACTTGATTATGAGTACTGAATATCTTTCCAAAATTGTATCTTCACTTTCTGATGGAAGCTAGGGGATGGAGATAGAGGTAACTGGGTAAGACTGCATTATCCAAGAGATAAGGTTTCTTGCATTGAACTGAAAATTCTGAGTTCGTTCCCAATGTGGATGACTTTGCCCATGTACTTTCCACTGTTATTACTGATTCTATCAATATATAATCTCTCATAAATTGCCTCATGTTAGAAGATCACCATGCCTTTTTATTTTTCGGGTGATTTCTAATCTAGGTGCTCCAGCCTTTCAGGATTAAACAAGCACTGACACTACAAGATACTGCTTCTGCCTGTTCCACATCCTTCCCAAATAATTCTAGAAGAGTCCTTTGCAATATATTACACCTTTCATTTATTTCAGAAACAACTAATAGGAAAACTAGAAAAATTCTTTCTGAGTAAAGAGAGTGAGTTCTCTTTGGTGTTGCTTTCATGAAGGTGAGTTACTCAGCAGAGGTGAATTATGTAGCACAGAGGTCTATTACTAACTCCATCACTTCAGCAACTTCTGGTTTAGCAGGTCTTTAGGATGAAACTTCCATCTCCATTCATATTATCTCTTTTTTTCTTCCCCTCTCCTTAAAAATAAACAAACCACCCTGTTTTCGCAGTCTTTAGAAATGTGGTGGCAAGGTTACTGTTCTTCCCCGTTCTACCCTGTTGCATTCAACTTCCTATTTAATAAGATACAGGACACCCCTCATACCTTCAGTATCATCAGTGTAATGTTGCTGTGATGATATACATCGCATGTTCACTTGGCATTGCCATAAATGGACAGTGTGGGGCTCAGGAGAGAGGTGTTTTGGTTTGGGTTTTTTTTTAACGTTTGCTTTAAATATTCTAAATTTAATTATATTTAGAGACTAAGAGAAACAGTTGAGAATCTAAAACCTTGCCATCCATTCAGCATCTCCAGGTTGCTTGATAAATTTTTATGCTGATAAAATGACAAGATTATGTATCTCAGAATCATCTGCAAAATCAATAAATGACACCAAAGGTAGGGGTTTGCATTGTACAGTTATGGTTTGCATGTGGAAGCTGAAAGATATTATTCAAATGATTTAGCTGAACTTAACTCATTGCCATGGTTCTCAAGTCCTCTCCAGATAGAGTCTCACCCCTGTCAGCACACTAGATGTTGGCTAAGAGGTTGAAGAAATAAGGTTCTCAGGATCTCGACGGTAATAATGACCCTGGGCCCAAAGTGTAATGTAGACACCTCTGACCTCTTTGTTGTTGCTACACCAACTTCCATGGATTTATTTTATATATATAAAAATCATCTCTAAATACATATCTTATATTTTTTATGTGAACCTTTATTGTATAATATATTTATTACACTCTAAAAGCTCTCTCACAGTTGTATTGTTCGTCTCTAATATAACTCGTGCTGTCTCTTCTTGCACATCTTGATATTTCTATGCTTTTCATCACTTTTCTTGGTAATCTTTTTGCTCCTTCCACACAAGCACATTCCATTGCTTTTTCTTCCTTTTTTTTGTATGCTGGTTCTTTCTTCAAGTTGCTATCTTTTTGCAGTGCAATACAGAACAATCAAGCCACCAAACTTTGTACTTTTTGAAGCACGAGTGTTTGAACATTTGAAAACCCACAAAAGAAAGGCAGATCAGTAGTCCTGGCAGTCTTCAAAATTGTTCTTTCGTTTGAAAGGAACAGAGAAGCTATGGGTGGGCAATCTGAAAATTGTAGTGTCTATTTAAGAATAATGAGGCTGCGAATGGAGGCAAGTGTATCGGTAACGATTAGATGGGGTGAAGGCAGATGGGTGGCTTAATGGGGAAAAATGTGCTTTAGGTACAGTCCTGTATTTGGTAATCAGGCTACAGTTCGTAAGCATCCAAGGGACTCTCAGGAACCCCAGAGGTATGAGCATCTGCTCTCTGGATGTGAACTTCCAGTAGGCAGTTCCACCCTTGGCTGGGGGAGTCGTGCTGAACCTGCATACGCCAGATGAAGTTTGCAATTCAGGCTTTTCTCCTACAGTCCACTTATTGCTTCCTGTTCAGTTTTATTTTGGTCAGCATGTTAAGTGCTTCTGTTATTTTTCTGCTAGAAGCAGGTGATGTTAATCGAGTGCAAGTAGCCTGTTGCCATCCCTGAAAGAGCTTTCAGTAGATGGTAAACTGAAATCCATGCACGGAGTACAGGGCATTAAAATGGGCTTTATTGGAAGCTCACAAAAGATATTAAGTGAATCTATTCATCAGTTATGCATTGCAGATTTTGCTTAAGTTGTGTTCTTTCTCAAGACTCTGCAGCGTGTGTAATGTGATTGTTTTTCCCAGAGCCTTAGGAAAGCTCTCCCATATACTAAATACTATAAATGTAATGGGCTGCATTCCTCATTCTAATTGGTGAAACGTGTGCATTCTTAGCAGCAGATAAATGCTTTCAGCACAGTGCATTCCTGACTGGGAAACCCACTTCTGCCCAGCCACAGTGCCTTTCTTCTTCAGGAACCATTAGTAGGAGTAGTCTGGGGGATTTATAACAGTAATAGCACCTCCCATACCAAACTTTATGGCTGTTAATAACTATTACTTTTCCTTACAAAGTGTTTCTCTCCCCAGGCACCCTTTTGCCCTAGGGCAATTATTTAGCAAAGTAGTCGTTAACTATTGATAATGATCAATTTGTCAGGGATTAAGGTGCAATGATGCCATATTCTCTAGTAATTAGACAAACCCCTGTTAATTGTAGATAGTGTCAAAGGCCCTTTTTTTGAGGATCGAGCAGGCTCGCCGTAAGACAAACTGAGCAGCAGCTTCACAAAGGAAGAGTAAATGATGGAAGGAAATAGGAGATATTTATTGTAATGATATTTTCATAAATGTTCAAGATTTTAGAGGATTATAATTTTCAGAGATAGCTGCCCATAAAGAAAAGAAATTCACAGTTTTTCAAGAAAAAAGGGGTCCTTACTTATCCTTTCCGTACCCTTTCCTAGAATAAGAGCAGAGAAGAAGCACACGCATACACAGAGCTGTATCAGTGTGTAGTGTCCATCTCAAAACTGTGTCCATATTTTGGGCAAAAAAGATTTCACTGTATATTCTCATGAAAAATCTCTGCTTTTTTTTTTTTCTTTTCTTTGTACAATTTATGATGCATCACAGAATAGATGCATAACCTCTTCAGAGACATGTAAAGTTGATGCTTAAGATCTGAAATTGTTATATCCATATCAATTTTCACTTTCACAGACAGAAGGTTACTTCACAGTAAATTAGCTAAAACAATTTCCAGTCTCAGCTAAATGGATTACACTGGGCCAAGTACTGCATTCATGTAATGATCTGGGCAGTTTGAATCCACAAAGAGGTTCAGGTCTGCTCCCATCTGCTTTTGAAACATGCTTTGTAGTAAGAGCAGTTTATTCCTTTTCTGTAGAAATGTGCACTTTGCAGCAGAAAAAATGGTCAAGTATCTCACTGTGGCACGTGTTAGATGATTAAAGGAAATTGCAGTTGAGGGCAGCTTGTCTAGACCGGGCTTTTGCCAAGAAAGGTTGGCCCAGATGATCCATGAGGTTCCCAGTATTGTATGATTCTTTTCCCTACTCTGTGTTGCGTTTTGCTGTGGTTTAAAGTTGACTCTTGGTGATGAACTGTTGTCTTAGCTAATTTAAATAATTTTTTTTTTCTTCCAAATAATAATAAAGTTTACTTTATCCTTTTCACTTGTTTCTTCCAAAATGGTAACTGCTTCAAGGATACTTGTTGGAAGAACACTTGCAAACGGATAAGCGAATATGGTTGTTTTCTAGACTACATTGTAAGGAACTAATTTACTATGCCCAGGTGATGGACGATATATGAAGCTCTAAGTATATAAGATTAGGAGGTCTGACTAGGATGGAGAAAGCCTTTTTCATAATGCTCTTTCTTCTGATAGAATTGTATCTCCGTTTCCTAGAAATTTAACTAAGTCTGTGTATGAGCATTTGGAGATGGGACCAAGCATTGTTTCAAAAAGAAACAGAACATACAGGAAATGAGTTCTGGTTCTGGAAGACTTGGTTTGCTACAGTTAAGAAAAAAAAACAACCCTAACACCCAACAAATACACAAATAACAGCAACAAAAAAAAAAAGGAACCAAAGCCCCAAACAAAACACGTGCAAAACACAGAACCCCCTGTAAAGCTGTACAGACTGAAGTGCTGGGTGTCCTTAATTTCTAAACGAATGGTAAAGCAGAATCATAGCAGACATTATGAAGTAGGGTAGAACGGAGCCCAGGCACTGCGAGGAGGTAGGTAGCCATATTCCAGTAATGATTTTTGAGTGTTTTGAGACATCTTTGGTCTATCTTTAAGGCAGTCTCTCTCTTATTCCTTATTTATTATGATGAATTATGGCTTTCAAAGTTTCATACTGGCAGAAAAATTGAGTAAGTATGGAACATCTCGGTCCAGTGTTTTTCATTCATTCCACCAGCCAGTGTGGTAATTTAGTATTCACTTAGCGATATGTAGGTTCCTGAGCTTTCTAACATGTAACAGATTCTGTACTATTTATAAGTATTTAAGTGGAGTGTCTCAGTTTATTTAGATATCTGAGCTCCACACATATACAAGAAAAAAATCCAAAGCCACAATAGATGGAAATCAAATATATTTTCTACCAAGTCTTATAGTTCATAATTAAGTGACATACTTCTGAGAATTAAAAACGTCTTGTTACAGCAGTTATCACTTAACTATCTAATTTTACTACATTCAGAACACTTACATTATATTTATCACAGGAGTAGCAATAAATGCTATTTTTCTTTCATAATTTATGGTAATTATTTCCTTTGTAGTACTGCTCTTATTTTTTATCATTTTTTCAGGTACTTATCACGGTTTCTGTATGTACACAAAAGATGACAAAAATTATCTTTGTGATTCAAAGTAAAATGTACTAATTAAGGTCTGTTTGTTGTTCCACTGACAGTGTCTTTTCAGAATGAGCAGATGTTGTTTGAACTGTGTGGTCTGCCTCGTTCTGTGATGATGATGGCACGAGGTGAAAAGTGCTGAATAAAAATCACGAAGTTCTTAATCAGTTTAAGTGAATGTGAGAAAATGAAAACACATTGCACCACAGCTCTAATTTGTTAAAAAAAAATCAACAAAATGTTAAAGGAACTTGTGCTTGCAAAGGAAATAAGGCTGTCGTTCTCTCAGATTACGTTTTCGGGCTGTTTCATCGTTTAACAGGTTCTCTTTAATCTTAATCTGTGGAGACAGATGAGATTAATGTGTATTTAAATACTTACACTACGTTGTAGTATTTATGAAATGATTATCACAATTGTAGTTTTTATTGAAAAAGAGAAATATTTAGCAGGTGATTTTTTCAATACAGAATTATAAAATTGAGTTAGTTTCTGTTTCTTATATATATTGTTTCATCCCAAGTACACAATACAAATTTCAGTCTTCTGAAGAAGTGATCCTGCAGTAACTCAGCATGTGGCACACTCATCACATCCCACTGAAATATGTTCATAGGAAACCGTGTCCTTACATGAAACAGTGTCCTTAGAAAAATACAAAATGGATAAACAACCAGGAAAATGACTGCAGCCTGGTTAGGTGGGGAGGGCTGTGATTTAATGTTCTTATGTGAAATTCTTCCGGGATAATTCAGTTTTTAATACTCATCTGTCATAAATACTGAGGAGTTTTAGGCTGTTTTCAGCACTACTTTCCATCAAATAAAGTCTGAGGTTGAGTGGATATTTTACTATAAATGGAAAATTATTTGAATGTTACATTGCAGTTGGGGTGTTGCCACTCAATAAATTTATGCAAGAACTCTTGCAGGTGATTTTAGAGTGGAATTCATCCTTTCAGGAGCAAACTGCTGAAAGAGATACAGGGTTACTTGCCTTACCTTGTGAAACATGAAATGGGAAAAAGCTATCACGTTAACATTTTAACAGATAAAACCCCCAGTGCCCCCCAGTAAGTTATTGGGATCCTTGCATACATTAATGCTCGTGTGGGGAATCTGATCAGGATGGCAAGTCTCTATTCAGCAGGTTAATTCAATGGATCTTGCCATTTTTTCCCGCATTACATGCTGCTTTCAAAGTTTAAGGTCAGAAAGTGAGAAATTGCAGATTTTACAGAGCCAGGAAGACTTGCTGTAGAGAAAAGCTTAAGGCATGCTAACTGTTAGCTACAAAACATAAATTCTTTAGAGATCGCTAACTTTGTCAGAATGTTTTCAATTCTAGGCTATTGTGTTTTCTCCTGTCAATGCCTGTGTTATTGATTTCTGTCAGTGTGGACTGGATTCTCAGTGAGCCTTTTTGTCCGTGTCTTCACCACCTTTTGGTAAAGTCACTCTGGACTGTTTGGTTTGTTTTGTTTTTAAACCCCATGAATATCATTTCACATGTTGACTTTCTCACTGTAAACGTAACAACTTTCCCTTCTTTTTTTCACTCTGATCCTAACTTGAAAAAGTGGTAGTTTTAGGAAAAAAGTACATGTAAACACATGTGGAACTGATATACCAGAGAATTTTAAGGATGTTTCCTCTGGTGCTTTGTTGAATGATGTTGGCTCATGAACTTATTTCAAGGCATAGTTAGGAAAAAGGAATGTAGTGCTCACCTGCTGCAAAATTAAAACTAATTTCCCTGTAATATGCCTGACCAGTCCTAGTTTACATTTAGAAGTGGTCAAGACAACAGAGGATGAGATAAAATTGATATTTTAGTGGTTTGATTACAAGTTGGTTTCAATAATTATTGTGTCGTTACATTGAAAAAAGTGCAGAAGGCTTAGATGATAATTCTCCCTTATTTGACTTGAAATACCCGTGTGAAGTCTGAGGATATGTTTCAAGCAGCGCTTTCTTCTTGCTTGTTAAATGATTGTCCAAACTTGCTCATGTTTGAAAGTCAGTATTGTTCAGGGTAGTTCTGAGCATTGGTTCATCCTTACCCTGCAAGGACAACAGGCACTGTGTGCATGGGAACATCACTGTCTTCAGACATTTAGCAAGGTGGTGCCCATAATGTTCAGTCCTCCCTTAGGTGTGCCTCATCTGGTCACAGAATGTATGTGGCTGGTGCAAGATGTGGCCATACAGCAGCTG
>JANHFX010001348.1:28345-49788 GCA_027560015.1 Chloroceryle amazona
GAACTCTTCTTCCTTAGAAGCTTTGCTACCCCTTTTGCCCTCTGTGGTAAATCCCTGTAAACATTTATTACAAACTGCCTGTCAAGGGCATATTCAAAAAAGAGATGAATTAGAACAGTGATCTGCCATCTAGATTTTTAACCAACTGACAAAGCTACCTTTAATTAATACGAGGGAAATATAACAGGGAGGCTTCAGTGTCAAAGGCTCTAACTGTTAAATTCTATACACACAGTAAGTGTTAAAGTGGGATAGCTGGAAGACATGCGGACAAAAAAAATCAGTAAGCATGATGAGATAAACAAATGTCTGCACTGAATTAATGTTTCAATAAAATGCCTAAGTAACATATGTCTCAACCTGGCTAGAGTCCTAACGTGGAAATAAAAGACTTTAATTGCATGATTGATGGGTACTTCAGGAGAGAGCTCAGAATCCACAGTGACTGCAAGGTCAGAAGTGCTCTCTGGTGTAAAGAGGGAAAGGAGCTATGGTGGGAGTGAAAGCGGGACTGGCCACATGTGAGAGAGGTGGCCACATGTGAGAGAGGTGGCCACATGTGAGAGAGGTGGCCACATGTGAGAGAGGTGGCCATCTGTCCTGAGGCAGCAGTCAACAGCACACCGAAGCTCTCTTCTAACTGGTCTTATTACTTTGTAAGAAAATTTAAGAGCTTTGTGCTTGTCTGTATCACAAAAAATTATGCAAAGTATCCAGCTGCTTCATGCAGTGTTCAGGGACTATAAAAGTGTGGGGATTTTTTTTGCTAGTAAACCACATTGGAAAAGCACAGAAAAGAACTTGTTCTAAAACCATAAAACTTGGCACTAAGATGTCCAAGGCATTTTTTAATAACTAGAGCTACAGATAATGAAAAGCATTTCTGTTGAACCATTCTTGCAAAGTAGTTGCCAGCGTTTATGTGCGAGTGGTAGCTTATGTGGATGTAACTGTGCATTTCTGGTTTGGTATCCCTGTCACGTGCTCTGAGATGTTGATCCTACGCATGAAACCACGTGAGAAAATCCTGGTCGCGTTCTCCTTTAAGTGCACAGGAGCTAGAATTTCACCTTTGATTCTCTGTAAGAACTGGGTTCAGTTCTTATTCTCATGATCTTTTTGTCAGCTCTGGTGCTGTAGCCTGTGCTGTCACGTAGGCAGAGGGTTTGGTTTTAATATGAACTCTTTAGTTGTTTGCAGGCTTATTTAAGTACTGCTTTCTGTTTCTGGTAAGGGATTGATAGCAAAGCCCCTCTTTTTGTACTTCTTAATTTTTAATATCTCAGTCTTTCTGTGACTTTAAAATCTGTAAGCCCTTTCTAGATATCACTGTCCCGTTCAGTTTTCTTCTACAAAAGCCTCTGTGGCACTACCTGATCTAGAAAGAAGGAAACACTATTCTCAAAATGTTTTTCTTGTATTTTGTGGCAGGTCATTGAATATTTGCTGTTAGGAAAAATTTAAATGACTGAGGTGAATTTACAGAATCTAGGTTAAATAATGATTACTTGTCCCAGTTTAAGTTGTGCCCCAGATTTGAACATGGTTTATAGTTCAATCATATAAAATAATGGCGAATCCATTTCACAGCTGATTTTTAGTTTCCCCTGAGATGCTACCCTATTAAATTATTTTGGTCTTCTACATTTTCATGGATTTCTGTCTTTGCTTTTAGAATTCTTTTTTGTTTCCAATGGCTATGGGCAAAAAGCAGGTAAAGATGTTACTTTACTTAGGGAAACTATAGGTTTTCTGAATAATTTTGAGTAATTTAAAATATTTGAATGTTCATGGCAGTACAATACAGCTTATTAAGTAGGATTGGGAAACTGGAGATGCTGCTTTCTGGGTCACCACTTGAAAAACGCCTACATGCAAGAGTAACATGTGTTTTCCACAATTATCATCACTGTTACTCTCAAATAAAGGCTGAAATAAAAGTGGGCCAAGGAGCCAAGCTGCCTTCTTGCCATTTAGAATAATTCATCTCATTCACCATTCCGGTATTGGAAGCATTGTCAGTGCAGAGCTTACCTGTTCTACAGTATCAGTTTGCGGGACTCTCATAAGCTTTCATAAACAATGTCTGGCCAAATAAAAGCACCCTGGCTCTGGAAAACATGACATCAATTTTAGTCATTTTCTCTTTGTCAAGTCTAATGCATTTTGATATGATAACCTTAACTAGTATTTTTATTTTAAGGAGACAGGTTAGTAGAAATTTCCCAGAAAGTTATTAAAGATTATGGTCATAAAAGTACTTGGTATCAGTGCATTGTTGAACCAGTTTGTAATGTAGCACATCATAAATATAACAGCGATAATACGCTAGACAGTGGGGGATGCGGACAAAGGGAAGAAATAAGGTGGTGGAAGGGAGAGGTGAAAAGAAGCAGGGGAGCTGCATGAGACTATGAAGTCATTTTGTTTATGTTGTGAACAAGGAGCAAGGGAAAGAGATCTGAAAGTTCTTCTGGACCATAAAAGCTTCTGAGTTGATTTGGGAAGAGTTGAGCCACTACCTTTGAGTGCCATGTGGCTCCCAAGCAAGTAGAATGACAATACTCTCTCGACACCCAGTCTTGCATTAACTCCCTGACCGGTGTTCAGGGGATGTACATCTTCCTGTTTTCCAGAGCTCTGTAACTAGCTGTTCAGTAAGCAGAGTCTCAAGCATTTCAGCAGAGAGATTTTTCAGTGTATTTGATGTACAAGTGGCAGTAATGGAAGAGTGTTGTAATCAGTGGTCTGAGGCCATAATGAAATTAATTGCAGTTACATTTATACATTTGCACCTTTTGAAAATAGTCAAAGAGTCCTTTCAAGTCAGCTTTGTTTGTAGAAGAGGTGCAGCAATCAATGCACTGTTTTGGAAAGAACTTATATGTTTGGAATAATGCAACTAATTGTAACAAAACCAGTTGCAGTGAAAAAAAATGATACTCCTCCAGCACCTTTATGGTGATCTTTATAATTACCTGTTTGTTGTAGTAAAGAAAATGTATATGGTCTTGTAGCTGATTATCTTGTTATTAGGAAAAATACTTAAGCCAAAGATGTAATTTCATCCCAAATATGTGTGACGTGAGAACTTGATATAAAGATGAATCAGAAAACCCTCAGTATGTTTGTGAGGAAGGGCGTACGATGTGTAATAGAGGGATTTCTGTTATCTTGGTTCCTACTGAAGGTACTACTTCAGATTCGTTTTACTGCAGACAGTCCAGTATGAGTTAATCTGCACTGAAAGCACTGAGAAACATTCCACGATATAGTCATCAGATAAAAGACAAGGTGGTGGAATCAGAGGAAGGCATTGAGGTGACAGTGACCTACTTTGCTAAATACAAGGAATGGACACAGAAAATGTGCTCTAAGATCCAACATTGCAGGAGCCAACCTTGAAAGTGCTGAAAATAACAGAGCTTGTAGGACCCTTAATCTCACATTTGTGACATTAGTAGAGTAGAAATTCAAAAGCTATGAATCACTATTAGGACAAGCTTATACATTGTTCAGTCATGATATATTTAAAAAATGGAATGTCTTCAGCAATCTGTGTGTGAAAAACAATTACCCTGTGCACTGTTAAGATGATTTAATTAACAGCAACCGCTTCAAGAAATGTGAAAACTCCTTGTAAAATGCCTACAGTAAACTCGGGTAGAAAAATAGTATGAGGTTAAAATGCGTTGTACTGGGACTTCTGTTTTTGTTTAGTTTCTTGGGGTTTTTTCATTGGTCTTGGGAAGACCTTTTCAGATGCATTCACTGATGAGTGATGCATTCATTTCAGCAGCATTTTCCCTTTATTGATTCTCATTATCTAAAGGATATTCTAAATTGTCAGTTAAGAAAGTATTTTTTATCTATTTATTCAGAACAATATTGTGCCTAAGCTAAGCTGCAGGGTGTAAGCAAAGCTTTTTTTTCTGGTGTCCGTAATCTGCTTCTATAAGGAAGGAAAAAAAGAAAAATAGTGGCAGAATTGAACTCTTTATGGTGCAGCTGCCTTACTGTTTTTACCTTAAAGATGCACTTTGAGAGAGTTGATTAGACCAATGGAGGAAGAAATGCATCACAGCCACCTTGTTGTCTTCCTCCCAGCCAAACAGCTCTGTTAGAAGGAATGAGCTGTCACACTGAAGAGGCATTTGAATTTTTGAAGCACTGATAGACAGAGATGTGAGAAGTTAGCAGTACCTGGTGCACATGAATGATCCTGTCTAGTGCTGCAGCTGCTGATGCTGTACTGCTTATCAATAATTACTCTTGGTTCGGAAGTTGTAGGGATGGTGTAGATGCCAGTTGTGGTGTGGGTGACTGTAATATCAGTGTTACAGCTCACAACTGGCTGCTGTTGTTTCCCTGACTGGATCGCCTTGATTTTCCATACCTAACACGGTGTAGGTGGGATGAGAGTTGGCAGAATGTGGCTGAAAGTCAACTTTCTTTAGTTCAAAACTAGGTGAATATCTCCCCTTTTGTCATGTTTAGAAAGCAGTGATAGTGTTGTTTGTAAGGAATAGTTCTGGAGCTTTGTCTGGCACAGCAGAGTTTTCATAGGTGGCAGTAGCAATCGCCATTGGGCTGATGGCAGTCATTATCAGTACGAATTAGGTTGTTCTTTGCAGTAAAATTATTCAGGGGAAAAGTGCAATATCAAAGCTGCTGCTTGGAGTTATTTGCATTTCCACTTTCATTACACTCTTCCAGTGATGCTGAACTTAAACTGCCTTTATCCACTTGTTGTCACTAAATAGCAATCTTCGCTGCTGCTGTTTACATTATATTGTTCTGGGGACATGACCCTCTTTTGCAAGTTTATCATATTTTCCAGCAAATATATTTTTTTCCTTTCTTCGAAGCTGTCTTGTATATATTTTAGCAAAATAGTACATCCTACACAAGCAGTTTCATTTGAGTCTTGTTTTTAGCACTGTACGCTCTGTGTAAAGCCAGTGGAACACAGGGCGGCGTTGGCTTTTGGTACACTTGCGTTGCCAGTGCTACATCAGTTGTAATCTTCCTCTGAATCTAGCCTCCCTTTATTTATGTTTCATCTGTGGGTTCCTTTTTATTATATATTTCAATTTAAAACCCTGAAATGAAATTCTCATTTTATCAGAAAGCCTTAAAATGCTGTTGGCAGCACATCCATTTTAGAGATTCTTTAGAATCGGATTCTTTTCATTTTACCTTTTATGCAGAGCATAATAATCACAGATCAATCTGGGAAAGTCGGGAATAAACTCATGATATATCTGATTCTTAATAGGTACTTGCAAAGTACATCTGTGGTTCATCACAACTAGGCTATGGCCTTCTTTGTGGATGGTAAGGAAAAAAAGAAACATGCAAACATATTCATTACCATGCCATTTCTTTGTGGAAGTGAACGTTCAGGCCAGTTTTGGAGACTGTACTTCTCAGAAGACAAAGGCAAACACAGTTTTCCTTGAAATACTCTTCCAAGGATGTATCCAGTACAGGGGATATTCCAGCAGCTATTTCAGATGTTCTCAGGCCAAAAGCACTAGCTGGTGCTTTTGGACTCTCTTGAGACCGTTAAGGAGTCTGTGATGTTTATGTCAGCATGGCATTCTTTACATTAGGCTCTATGTGTTTACTGTTTTGATATTCTCCTCACAAATGTGAGCTGATAAGGAGAACTATTCTTTGTAAGCGGAAACTAGGTGCGATCTTACTCGGGCGGTAGAGGAGTCAGCATCCTTAGGAGGCCCTCACTGCTCCTGATCGTGTGTTGCATGGGAAAAAAATATGCAGAGCACAGGACTAGCAAATGAATTGTGTCATCAAATTCAAGAGGAGATAATATGAAAAGAAGCTTAGCATAGACACTCAATTGAAAGCTGTTTTCCTCATTGAGATGTTTGTTTGGTGGGATGAGTACTAGTTGCTTTGAGCCCTGTAGTGATTCAATCATAATTTAGACCAATAGTTGGAACAATTTAATACTGAACTGTGTTAGGTCATAAATAACACTATGTTAGGTCATGAATTTACTAATGTGCACATAGCATTTATTTTAAAAGATTGCAAGCACTACTTAGGATGAGTAATCTGTTCAGCTGCTAAAAGGCAAGGGTTCTAACCTCAGAGGAGCACAGCAAAACCAGCTGGATTAGCAAGGTGGGACCCAGGGAATCCTAGCTGTGCTGGTGAGCTCAGGAACAGCTTGGAGAGGCTGGGGACTTTCCCTGGAGATCAGTAGTTCACCAAACAAAATGTGAAGCAGTGTGCTTCAACTTGGAGGTTAACCCCACTTTGAGCAGGAAGATGGACTAGACTCCTGAAGACATTCCCTCCAACCTCATTACCCTGGGATTCAGGCAAGCTCCCTGGAGCAGTTGCATACTTGAAGGTGCTGTAGCATTCCAGTATGGCTAATCGTGCAGCCCTGATGACATCGCTGTCCTTCCAGTTAATGCAGTCCTGAAGGACTGTTCTTCCTCTTTCTTTAAAGTAGCTTGTTTACCAGATTTTCTATTCCTTTTCATCTGTTCCACTGTATTTAGGGAAAGTCCAGTCTCTTCAGTCCATTTTAAACTCCATAAAGTATTTAGAATAAGTAATATAAAATTAAATTGTCTTTGATAACAATGTTCGTGTTGTTAGATCTGCAATGATTTGGCCTTCTTTTTATTATTATTATTTTATTTTATTTCTAGAAGGTGACATTAGGAAACACTTGTTTCATTGTCTTATTTAGAGAATGACCTTCATTACTGATAGCATTGAGTTGTGCGCTTTTTTTGTGCATTGATTAAATAATTAGTAGTAAATCAACATAGTTAAATGGGATATGACTGCACAAATTTCTGTATAACTTGGGAAACTTCAGCACATGTTCTATAAGGAAAACCTTTACCAATTGTGGATATTTTCCTGTCTCAAAAACCTTTCCAGCAGAATTCCAAATCTCTTACTTCCCAGAGCATTAAGCTATACAATCAAACAGTCCTTGGACTCTAGAGTAGTTGAATAGTAAAATTGTTTTGTGAGTTAATTGTTCTTCTAAGCCACTGCTTTTAAAATTTTTAAGGGAATAAAGTAACTGAGAAATTCTGGTCAGCACAATTTGTGTTTCAGAATGCATGGAAACAGTAAAAAAAAGGGTAGTGTGTTTTCTCTTTCGTGTTTGTAACAGAGTTTTTATGGAATTCAGCCAGTATTAATATTAAATAGCACTTCAGAGATTTGGTAAGCTTGCAAAGGAGTTTGTTGTTTTGCTGGTTTTGTTTTTTTCCTTTAGAAGTTTCAGAGCATTTTTATTTAGGTTTGGCTAAAATTATCTGTCATATGCAGATGATTATGTAATATCTGCCAACATCCTACCCTAAGACAGTTACAGCAGATGGTCGAATGTGTTTCATGTGGCATTTGTTTAAATGCAACTCTATCTAATTTTTCCTGTAATTATTAACACCGCTTTACTTTTAAGGAATTGATCTGTATTGAATTATCTACTTCCAGAGTATTCCTGCCAAGGTTTGTGTTGAAAATACAGCGTTTCAACCTTTACTTTTTGAGGGACAAATATTTTGCTTTAACAGCCTAAGAGTTATGTATCAGTACATTGAAAATTTATGGTACGAATAACAAATACTTTATCCAGTGTTCACTCTACTGCTGTATAAGGAAAATAGGGCTTGTTATTTAATTTTTGTGACTGTTTTCTAGTGTTTATTTTGATGCAGAATGAGAATATGGCACTGAGATTTACTGAACTGCCTGAGTATGGAATCAGCAATTTCAGTTGTATACAACAAATATAAACAAAGTCAGTTAAATATGAGCAAAGCCCAGAAATGGGACTACAGGAGGCTTACCTTGACAATGGGGATGGAAGACACTAAGAAAATGAGATCTCCCCTGGGAGTTGGATGACTTCACTGTTTTCTAACGTGATTATGATGATGTATTGCTTGTTAATGAATCTTCACAAGATCTCTCCACAAGTATGTGTAGTGCATAGAGCAATTTACACACACGTCTATGTGTGTATGTATCTGTATATACGCAGACAAATGTGTTCAGCTTTTCAGTGTTTTAGTAATTACTTTGTGGGACCTATAAATCCTCTTGCGTTCCAGCTCATGGACAGCAGTTTTCTCAAGTATATTACTCTCACGTGTTTTTACATAAGGCTTTATTTTATGTAATAGAACATAGTCTCCAAACAAACACTGAAAGGTGTTAAGTTTCTCCTCATCAGTGAAGATCATCCTTGACTGCTTCAACATCTCAGCTTCTGTTTCTCTTTCTTCTAAGCTGTCTTCACTCACTCTTGAGTGAGCCTCTTCTGCTTCTGTTTTCTGCTCTTGCCTCCTCCCCTGCTCTTGTGCCCAGGTAGTGAAGTCTCAGCCTTCCCAGCTGGCTTGTTCTGGTTTTGCCCAGTTGTCCTAGGCAAGACCAATCCCATTGTTCCTGTGTTTTGGCAACAGCATTCTACATGTACAGTGCAGTACTATTTTATTCTCGCTAGTCTCTTAATGTTTAATTTTCTGTTAAATATAATTATATATATTTATAATTTGGGGTTCAAGTTTCTTTTTCTGCTATACCCTTCTGTAGACTTATTGTTAAAACATTAGATGATGTACACTGTATTCAAACCTAATTTGTAATGGTAGTGACCATGACGTGTAGAGAAAACTCAGTATTATGGGTAGGAAAGTCAAATCATGGGTTGCTTGATGTGCAAAGTACTTTTGGCTTTTTCATTTTTTTTTACATTTCTGAGAATAATCTGCAGTTTTGCCTTGGCTATCATAGTTTGCAGTTTCTCCTCTTCTTTTTTTGTTTCTATATAGGACACAAATAATAATAATATGGTACTGTTATTAGCTACAGAATAAAGCACTGTTATCACTCACTTTTCATTTTAAATCCCAGTACCGTATTGATTTTGCAATAGGAAGACATGCTGGCCAGAAATGCAGTAAACAATGAGCGATCGGCAGCAAAGCATTGGTTCAAGATCTGGTAGAGAATTAGAGTCCTAGTTAGAAATGGTAGAAGGAGGTCAAAGGAGACAGTAAAACCAGAAACCAATAATAAATATAAGTAAAATAAGATTGAAAGGATGCGGAGATATTGAGAGGTTTTTTACTGCATTCACTGTATGTTATGGGGCATCAACCTATGTATTGCAATATCCGTCTTTCTGAAAGCAAGAACTGGCATGCTTGGCTTGTATGTTAGGTTGCTTCCAACAAAAACAATAAATCACTATGTTTGCTTGCCCCTTTTGTCAGTACCCATAAGACTACAGCAGTTACAGTTTAGCATCCATGCTCTGTACAAAATGAACTAATCCTTTAACCTCTAATGCTAAACTAATAGTCTGGTCATAAGTCTCATGTAGCAGCAAAGGGAGAAAAGTGTTTAAATCATCAGGGACACAAGAAGTGTAAACACGCCTGTCTGTAGCACTGGTCATCCAGTATGAAAGTAATATTACTTGTGATGAGCTGTGCCTAAGAATCTACTGTTTAGAAGTACTAAAATTAAATTAAAATATAAATGAAGTGAAAGAAGAATAATATTTTCAACATTGTTCTGTTCAAAAAGACTTTTGAAAGGTGTTTTAGATCTGGAATTTATTCCTGGATAATTATAGCTAAGACACTTTGGAAAAAAATCTTTAGGAACGTCTCTGATTCATGGGTAAGCATAATATTTTCATGTCCAGGTCTATATGTAGATATTTGCGTTACTGTAGCTGTTACTTGCAGAAGCAGAAGTAATACTATCATGAGCTTTTAGTTCTAGACTGTATCATCTCTTGATTTCTTGTGGCAGTAAGGCCGTTCAAATTGTCCAGGTGTCCAGGCTTCTGAGGCACATCTGAAGATGAGGAGTTTGCATGGATTTCCTAAATGCTGAGGCAGTTCTGGGCAGGATTTACAAGCCTTTCTGGTGTTGGGTTCCATTGTGGTTAGATCTGAATGAGGCAAGTCCTCTGTACCCTGATAACAAGATTACAGTAGCCCTGGTACATTGGGGTTGCCCGGTGCCTGAGTGTTTATGACCTGGGACAGTACATTCTTTACTCGAGTACTAGAGAGGGTAATATGTTGCAGGACAGGAAGTGCATTTGCTCTCACAGAAAGTCTGTGTGTGTTTTATCCCAATGGTAGGTTGTACTGGTGGCAGTTCTTGTGGGCAGACCTACGTCTTCGATCACAGTGAACATGCAGAGATGTCCACTGGCTCTCAGCGGAATATTTTACAATACACATCTTTCAAAGTCTTCCCTGAGTGTAGAGTACAATAAAATATATCAGAAATGGATTTGATTTTTTTTTTCCTCTTATGTCTTCGTTTAGTAAGTCACTCTCCAGCCAGCTTGCTTTTGTAGCACTACACCCTGTCTTGGAGATACAGGGTTTGTGGCTTTTTTATCAAACGTATTTATTTCAGGCTAAGGTTTTTCTTTCCACTCAGGCAATGACTTTGTTCCTGTGCACTTGCCATCTGGGTTTTCATCTTAGATTTTTTGTTTTCAAAATATGTTGCAGTACATATCATCTGCAGCATGTTACACATTTATTTAACTCTTTGGTTTAGGGGCTTTGGGCTTCCCAGTATTCTCTGTAATTTTGGGGGTTGTTTTACATGACCATAACATTCTACCCTTATAAAAAGAGAACTTAGGTAGGATGAGATATCAGCAAATATTGATAGTACTGTGATTTCATGTAACAGGTTTGATACAGTAGCATCTTTTGATACAGGATTGATACATCTACCCAAGAAGGAGTTAGGGTGTTATGTGACAGTAGTAATCGGAGAAATGGCTACACACTGCATCTCTCGTGGCAAGGGGTGGATGCCAGTTTGTGATTGTTGCTCCCAGGTGGCTCACGGTTGCTCTTATTTTTTAATAAATCTGCACATTAAATTTCTACTTTTAGATTGCAGGTGTTTAAAGAAACAGAGTGTTCTGTTCTACGGATGCTGCTCATAATTCAAAATAATGCAAAGTGGTAATAATGATGGAATCTTCCATCAGCTGATTTTTAATTGTTTAAAGATTTTAGGACTGAATTGTGATTAAAGCTTTGAACCATTTTATCTCCAGTATTAGCAGCTGGTCGAATGATAAACTGGTCGGATACAGTGGTTGGGATGGGGTAAAGGTAACCTAGGCTCTTCAGGATGATACAAACAAGCATTAAGGATGCTTTTTTCATGAAATATCCTTGTTGTTGGTCATGGCTGACTGTAATAATAGACTTGCGAGTGCTGCTGATGACACCAGTCGTTGAGTGGGGCCATTCTAGCCCTGCTGAACAGGAGAGCATCACCACTGCGCTTTTGAACCATATTGTTACCAGCCTGTAGAAATGCCTGTAGCTCTCACAGGGGGTGTCCTGAAGCATGTGGTGTCAACGGTTCAAACATGGGTATGGCATTAGAAGGGCCTGAAGAAAAGGCTAACAGTTACGTGTGAGTAAATTGCCACACTTCGCTTTTCCTGCATGGTAGAGACATTCATTAGCATCAGGTAACCATTACCCTGATCATACATACCAAGAGAAAATAATGAGCTGGTTTTCAGTGATGGGCTCAAATGTGTCTCTTTTCTAACCTTTCCTGCACGAGGCTTTTCCCTCTCCTCTAGCCCATCTGTTCTCTCTGTTTGAAGGACTGTAATAAATGTAGGCGTTAGCCCTTTCTGTTAACAGATAGTCACAAACTGTACTGTGCAACTTGAAGCTCTGCATTGATTTTAAGGAACTGGTTCCATTTGTTGTGGACACCTCCTTTTTAGCATATTGTGGATCAATCAAAATTTGCACAAGCCAGTTCTATGTTTAGGCACTTCTCAGTCGATTTCTTATCTCTTTTGTACTATCAGTTAGTGATGTTTTTATTTATTGTAAGTCTAAAACATTCACAGCAGTGTTGCAGAATCCCCCAGTCTTGGGAAAACCTGACCTCTATTTTAATTTATTCAAGAACTCACGGACAAGTTTCATACTGCTCAGTATTTTTATAAAATACCATGTGCTTGCAGCTTTCCAGTACCTGTGCATTCAGAAACACTTAGGGAGCTCTGCTCAAAGTAAATACATAGTAGGGAGCCAGCAGTTCTCCAGCGAGTGGATCTGCATAGCATTATTCTCCTGTCCCTCCAGATGAGAGAGAAATTACTGTGTTGCATTCTTCTTGCTTCTCTACCTTGTCCTTGTGTGCTGAAGTGTAGGGCACAGTTCAGTCTTGCTTAATTGATACACTCTCTGTGGTCTGCCTATGATGAGGTTGTTACCGCTTGTTGTAATGGTTGCTGATTTGACTTCTTGTCATGCTGTGTGGTCTGGCTGTGCTTTAAGGCTTATTACTGACAGAAGTAAACGTTCCTCAGTCCACAGAAGGCTTTTTTTTCTTCCTGTTTTTTTTTCTTCTTCCTTCCCTTTTCTTTCTTGCATTTTTCCTGTTCCTTCCCTTTTTTGCTTTCTAGCTGTGGTTATGTTAGAACACGGTATTGCAGGTACCTTTTATGCTCATGTCAGTGTTTCAACAACAAAGGATCAAAGACCGCATTCTGTAGTCACACAAAATAAGCCACCTAAATTCTCTGGTGTTGTTATGAAGAGCTGAGAGACGTGTTTTCCTTCTGGGAGGAGAGGGAGAAGTGGAAAAGGAACGGGAGGTGCTGTTAAAGCTAAGAGTCTTATTTTCCTTCCGATTAAAACTGCTATTTTTGTCTATACCACCACTGCCACCTAGCTTCTGGGCCTTTTTTAGCTAGCTGCACTTGTTAGCTCTCACCTTTTCTGTCTACTTGGCACAGTTTTTCCTTGACTGTCAGGAAACAGAGTTAAATGGTTTACTCCATAAAGAAACAGGGATTACACTGCAATTTATTTTTTTTCCCCTCGCATTTTGCTTCTGTTGCACCTTCAGATACCATTGCTTCATCCTTAAGTGGTGGTTTATGTCAGATGAGGGACAGTGATTTCTCTGAAAAATGAAGACTCCCTTTAGTCATCAAAAATTCGTAGTTTCATTACTCTGTGGGGAGAAAAACTAACAAAAGCTTGGATGAGAAAGAGCTGTTCAATGACAGAAGCAAAACATAACTTCCAGTGTATTTGTCTTGGAGTAAAAGTAATGAATGCCCTCTATTGAACAAGTAACCTATTGATTACCATGTAACCAATGTTCTCTCAAATGTCTACCATGGCTTTTTCATTTAATGGATATAAATGTCTACAGCTTTTATCATGTTGGTTTTGAGAAATATTAAGGGTTACAGCCAGAGTAACAAAAGAACTGATGAACAGTTTTGAGATCTTCTGGCTTTAGGACCCACTTTGTCAACCCTACAGTTGTGTAAGGTTACCGATTAATTTGCATATGCATTATGTAATTTCAAGATGAAATGATTCATCTTTCATCTGTTTAAAAAAATTTCCTCTAGTGACTTTCTTCTGCTGTCTGAAGAGGGATTGCATAAAGAAATGTGCTACTGAATGCATTTATCAACTAGAAAAAGGCTTGTCTTATTTGAGTAGCGTCTCTAAAGCTTTCTGTTTCCCTCTCCCACTTTGTTTTATATAAAGTTGTGAACATCAGGAATATCAAATCTAGTTTATTGCTAGGGAAAGTTCCTGGGAGCTAACACTGTTACCAGTAATGTTACCTGTTAGTGAAAGGGGAGGGGCTGCTGAATCTTGAACAAGGAAGCTTTTCTCAAAATGTTCAGTCATTGTTATTAAATAAGCTAACGAAAAGGAATTGTTCAAAACAGAGCAGGAATCTCATTTGTGTTCTTCAGTTTGGCTTCCCTTTTCTCTTGTTTATCTACTTTCCTGATAGTTTTTCAGTTACTACAGAATCATACTCATGATTAACATAGATATTTCATACATGTGCATGTATGTATGCATGCAAATATTTATATATATATAAAGAGAAGGATTCATATGTATATAAATAAAAGAAGGCTGTTGCAGTACATTAAAGGTCCTTATTTTACCAAAGAGAATTGAAAAAGGTTAAACCTTTTTTGCAGGTGATGATCTGTTGTTACAAATAGAAATAATTTAATTGCCAAGGTTCTTATATTAAAGTGGAGTAGACAACATTTCAACTACAGTATCAGTTTTGCCCTCAGAACTGTGTCACAGTTTGCATTGCTTCTGCTGATAGATTTAGTTAATTAAGACCATTCAGCTGGTCTTTTTTGAATAAAACCCTGTTTTCCTCCCAGATAGTGCTTTATTGCGGTTCATTTTTGTTTGTTTGTTTGTTTTGGTTGGGTTGAGTTTTTTTTGTCCCCTGAAGTTTCTGCAGCCTCCCTGTGTTCTTTCTTACCTATATGTTGACTACTTGTGTTCCCCCCAAAAATTCTCTTTGCCAGATCTTAGTGTACTAGCCTATCTGCTGAAGGTCATGGGCAGCTTGGTCTTTCAGCTTCTGAACAATGATCAAAACCATCACATTAGTCAGTTTTATTTAATCTGTGTGTCTTCCTAGATTTCATGATTCCTTTATCTTTCATTCAGCTGTCAGCAGTTGCAAAAGTTAGATTAACTTTATGAATATGCATAAATTTTGTGATTTGCTGTTATGTTCCATTCTCCATCCACAGTTAAAGTCTTCTAGAAGTTTAGAAGTCAGTGGAAACTTACGGTTGTTCTATATCTTACCCTCACAGAAGCATCTCTCTTTGTTAAAGTGATGCGTGTGGCTGCCAGAAGAATTCTTCTTTACTTTCTGCCATTCTTGAAATGGACTGCTAGTGATTGCCTCCACTTTTTCCATTACTGCCTTCACATAACCACAGAATAAGGGTGTTCTGGAAGTTTGATGTTTCTGAGTTTCCCCCTTATCTCTGCCTAGGTCGTAAAATTCTGGTTTTAATCTCGTTTAGTTATGTGGATATTTTAAAACTATTTCAATGTCATTCTCACCACCACAGAAAAATAAGTCCGATTTTGATATAGATCAATTAGATTATTTTTGGCAGCTTTCTGAACTCTAATGAAATGGAGGTTTAATTGGGTTGCTGTGGTGTCAAAATCAATGTTTTTCTCTCAGCAACTTGTTTTTATTTACAAAATAAGAAGTTGGAACTTACAGCAGTTTGATTTTATGATGTTAAAGCTAATCAGTTCAGTTACCTGCTTGGGTGTACATGGAAAGAAAAGGTGCACTATGAGATGTTTTGTCTATAACTGTAATGCCAGAGGCCAAATATTCAGAAGAACTGCTTCATAAAACCAGGTTACTTGATTAACTCGCTACTAGTTTAGAAGGATTTGAGGTGGGTTAAATAATTTGGAAATTCTATTTAGCTAGTGTGATTTGTGTTAGAGCCATGCATGTGCACATACACACCATGCCTGACAGAGAAAGCAGCTTGGCGGTATCTGTATCTATATAAGCAGAAGGGTAAGGGCAGAGGAAGGCTGGTGCCCTTGACCGTGATGCCTTGATTTAGGATGAATGTACCCTATAGTCAATAGCACACTATGTACTATACCTATAAAAATTCGTGTACTGTTCACATCAGTGACATGTCCATTGTCATTACCGGGTGCCTAGAGCTTTCTCAGGTAGTATGGTGAGGTTTGGGTGAGTGACACTGCTTTGTTTCAGTATTGTACTCCTATCCTCCATGTCACTGAATGAAATGCAGAAGACTCAGTATTCAGTCTGATGGAGAAACATGCTGGAGCAGCGTGTCTCCCCTCATTTAAAAAAGACGGTTGTGATAGTGGCTCTACGTTCAGTTCCCATTTTTATCCTGCATTTAAACTCTGATTAAGGTCGTGCAGGAGACCTTGTCATCTTGGCATCACTGAGCACGACTTCTATCTGATGCTGAAGAATTTGCTAAGTTGTCTTCTAAGAATAATGTTCTGAGTGAACTGGATCTAAATGGATACATTGGGTAAAATAAATTCACCTGCAGTCCTGCAAAAAATGAACTGTAAATCTTCCTGTGACCCTGTTCACTAAGGAGGTTTGTTTATAGCATTATATTGAAACAGGAACAGCAGAGAAAGCTATGGAGATATTCAATAGTAATTTAAGAGGGAGAATTGCATGGCTTGTGGGATTACAGAATATGGAATTTTGTACTTCCAGGTCATTACTTTGAATTCAAATACACTCCTGGTAGTACTAAACATTTTTCACCAGATGACAGCTCTTCAGTTACATTTATGAAATGAGTTGAGGCTTTCTATCCAGCTGGTAATGGGCAGATGCCTGCTACACAAAAGCAGTGTTGCAGCTGAGACTATTAGGTATTTTTATTGACAGTCTGAATGGGTTGGTCAGCAGTTAAACACATAATAGCAGAGTCACCTTTTGACCTTCGATTAGATTCTTAGAAGGTGTTCAGCAATAATCTTTGTGCAGAGAAAAGTTAGCAGGTAATACGTTTTCCTCCTTTATTTAGTATTGTTGAACATTGCTTCAGTGAACAGTAAGTAAAAATTAAGGGCAAATGCCAAATTACTGCTCAGTGGCATAAATACCTTATTAGAGGTATTATTATGGTGCCATATTATTTTATATGGCACCAAACTACCATTCAACAAGGGAAGCATCTGTAAGAAAGTTTATTTAATAAGTATTTTGGCAGAGGCTAGCTTTATTTCTTCTCACTTTTTCTCTGGGGCTTGCCATTGTTGACACCACTGAATAAGAAAGTTAATTTATTCGGGATGTGTAGGTGTTAGAGAACATAACTGCTTTTGAAGAAAAGATGTAGTGCATTTAACATGTCTGATTTAAAGACAGTTGTCCTTTGGTATTTGTAGAAGTAAATTCTATGACTAGTCCCTGTGACTGCTGTGTGACTCATTTAAGTGGGAAGTTCTACAGGAGTTTCCACAAAGTAGCTTTTCACTCATGAAACTAAAATCATCTCTCTTGCACTTTCTCAGAGGTTTATTTTGCTCACAGTGTGAAGAAGTTTTATGTGAAGCTCTTTCTATCACACTAATAAATACAAGATGAAAATCGGTTGCCTCACGATTCCTGAGATACAGAGGCTACCATGAAAGTCTTGATAAATCCGTCACCAAATAACTAGTTACTGAAATAACACAATATTATGGGAGAGACAGATGTGGACATGACTGCAGTTATTTATGAGCTTGAAGAAGACACAAGATTTTTATTTCTTATTGCTATCATGATGTTGATGTTCATGAAGTATATTATAATTTTTTTTTTTTTGTCTCAGATCTTAAAAACACTTTGGGGAAACCACTCTACGCTTCTGCCACTCTTACAGTATAACCTATATAACCTATATAACATTTTTAACAAATATAATAATATGTAAATAATTAGAAAAGTAATTTACAAGCACATAGGATATTAATTGCCCTGAAGGCAATGAGGTTAGCCACAAATACAGGCACTGTGGTTTTGTTCTTTTTATTCGGAGCTTTTTGTATTGTTACAAGAAGTTTTAAATAGAAATGCTGATAGATTTTTAGCATTGGAACTAACAGGAGCTAGTCAAGTAAGACTTGGCATGGAGTGGCAGTATTAATGCTGATGAGCATGGCAAACACGCACTCCTTCCACTTGGGGACAGTTGACACAGATGGCAGAACTGATTTTGCCATGTGCTATATGTCTTATTAATTGCCATGCCAATTAATATAAACTCTGAAGCCTGCTTCTTTGTTCCACTATTAGGGTCAGTTTGTCTTGTGTACATTTACTGTAAAGCGTCAGACTTCCCGTCCTTCCTCTCCCTCTCTCCTCCCCTGCCTTTCTCCCTGCTACCTTTCCCTCTCCCCCTGTGCTGTCCCACACTCCTATCAATACTGTCATAGATGTTTTTAAACTGCCATGAAGACCAAGTGTATGTGAAGCAAGAAGTTCTTTTACCTCCCTGAAAAGATGCCTGTTCTGTTGGTGGAGCAGGCTTCTCTCCATCCAAACTAACAAACATTTTAAATCTGGACTTGTGCGTGTGTCATATGATTTTGGAAAAGAAGGTCAGATCCTCTCCATTTCAGGGATGGCTTAGCATTCCAGCACAGAATAATTAAGTGGCATTGTAGAAACAGGGAAAGTGTACGTGTCAATTCTGTAACATTTGTATTAGTGCGATAGGAATGATTCTGTCTTTGAGGCGGCTGTGTCAGGTTTCTGAAGGTTTCTATAGACCAGAGCTTCTCTGGCTCCTCTGGGTGAGCTGTGAAAACAGTAAAATCACTGGGTGGAGGAGAAGATGGGCTAACTAATTAAAATCCCAAACTCTTGAGGGACTCTACCTCAATGCTGCCTGGTGTGAACCAGATAAAGTAAGCCTTGAAGTTAAGAATGAAGCATTGCATAAAATAGTCTGGTATAAGTGAAGATATTAAACCAAGAAATGATATGAAATGATATGAAATGAAAACACACCGTTGAGAACAAAAGGTGTGTTATTTGCTACTTTGTCAGGGCCTGACAAAATTATAAGCAGCCAATGGGTAGGTCAACTAGGTCAACACTGGAGAAGCTGTAGATTGATTTATATGATTTCTCTCTCCTGGGCTTATCCTAAATAGCTGGTGCTCTATTCCAAGGAAGTCAATTGAGTTGTTACTACCGGTCAACAGTGTTGTCTCTTAGACAGTCAAGAGTTACAAGTGCTGAACTAGAGTCAGGTTTGCAGCAGTAGTAAAACGGAATTGTAATCCAAAGCCTGTGTCTGGTGGGAGAGAGCTTAAAAAAGGTTATGATGGTTAGAGGCTTGAAATTTGAGTGGGCCGCCTCTTGGGGCTACTAAGGAGTCAGAAAAGCTTCAGAACTGTGACAATTAAATTCGTGTTTTTGTAAAAGATTTCATGTCCTAAAACCTTTGCAAGCCAAGTATGTGATGAGCAACCTCCAGGGAATAAGGAGGGCAGTTACAGCCTCTGGCATCGATTCAGAGCAGGGAATATGAACAGCAGATTTCACTTTCTAATGTACACGTTTCATCTGTGTAAATGTCTGGTGTTTTGGCTTTCTGTGTTTCAGCGGTAAAGTCAGTATTAGTAAAAATTGTGTTTTTTACAATTATAAGCATACCTTATTAAATCTATGATGCAACTGGAATTGCAGCATGAAAAATTACCCTCTCACAAGGAAATCATTGTAAAATATTCCCCCTTCTCTGCAAGCCTGATATAAACAGAGTAATTGCTAGAAATATTTGCCATTTGGGTTAAATCACTGTTCTTCAAATACTTAAGGGTTTTAGCAAAAAAATATTAGGAAAAAAACCCAATCTTTTCCAAAATATTCTCACCTCACAGCTTTGTTAGCCATACTTTACATTTCACTTTTCATGCCAGCTTTCACAACATCAGACTGTGCTACAATTACACATAATGATTCTTTGACACACTTTTTCTTCAGTCTTTTCTATTAGAGGATTGTATAGGTGTAATTTAATAGCTCTGAATTATGGAATCTATACAAACTAATCAATACCCCATTCATTTTACCATCTTCTGGTATATTTGTGAATGTGCCATTGTTTACAGACTTCAGCTGCTGAGCACTTGCATTAGGTGTACTTTTGCTTCCTAGGTATAGGTGTAGGCATAATATGTGCCAGTGACTACCACCTTGTGATTATCTGTCCACGCAGCAGTAAAACAGAAGTTTGTGTAGAATTTTGAATAACACATGCCTAACTAAAAGGATAAACCATTGTTATTTACTGGGGAAGTGGCATTTTGACCACTGATGTTTGTGAAAGAAACCGAAAACCTCAACCTGACCCATCTTCCTGCCATCCTTTGTCGTTGACCTTCTACAATGCAATACAATTACAAGGTTTAAATTCACCATTTGGCAATGGGTCGTACGGTGAAGGAATGTGGATAATTGCACACTGGATAAAAGAAAACCGAGTTAATGAAACAGCAGTCTCCATCAGAGGAAATTTATTTTTTGTTCATGGAGAGATATGATTTGTTTGATTAATTCAGGAACATAACTGAGGCACTGCATACACAGAAGACCTCACAAGGAAGTAATAAGAAATATGCATTTTAGAAAGGAGCTATTTTGGATATAGATAAGTTTGTGACAATAATCGCCAGCTTGTGAATACTGAATAAATACTTGAAAAAACTTCTGAGCCTTGATTGACTGTGATTTACATGCTTCATGTGTCCTAGTAAGCTTCTGATTGCTAGCATTTTTACTGCTTGCCAAATGTAAATGCTACTTCGTTCAAAGGTGGAAACTGAAACTCTAAATCAATTTAGTGTTTGGTTTTGGTTTTGTTTCTTCTGGTTGGTTTGGGTTTGGTTGGGTTTGGGTTTTTTTGTGTTGGTTTCTTTGTGTGTGTTTGGTTGTTTGTTGTTGTTTGTAGTTTTTTGTTGTTGGTTGGTGGGTTTGGTTTTTTGTTTGTGGGTTTTGGGGGGGGGTTGGTTTGTTTGTTTTTTAAGGCATGCTTTATATGGTAAGGATATAAAGAAAGATAAAAACTAGCAGATTTGATTTAAATTGAAATTGCACATAGAGAAACCAGTCACAGATTAGGGTCTCTCTTTAACTTAATGAAGGAGATAACTTAAATATATAACTAGACACTTTACATAGACTTGCAGCTGAAGTGCATCCTTAAATGAATTGACATTGTACGTTGAAGAAATCGTGGTAAAAAATAATTTATATTGTTACTGTTGTAAGTCTAGTCTTTTATGAGAATGATGCCATCCTGTAATAAATACTGAGAACAAATAACTGGAATTGCAGCTGCAGTTCAGTGTTAATACTATAAGATATAAGCATTAGATTTATCATAGGGTATGTTCACAAATTTTCCACACCAGCTTCTTCACATTGCTCCTGAGGTGTCCTTTTTCTGTGTGTTCTGTGTTTGGCTGTCATGGTGGTGAAAAGATTTGTTGTACTGATAAAAAATTTGCAATGTGGTGGTGTTCTGTGAATGCTGAGAGCAAACTTCATCTTGGTGGCCTGGCACACGGTAGGTAAACTGTACTGGATAGTCCAAGCATCTGAAAAACCAAACCACTTTCATGATGTTCCTGTTTGACAGAGTGTTTTAAAATAAGGATGTTATTTATTCTTTACAATTTTAGTAGCTTAAAAGAGAAATTAAACTTCAGGATTTGAGTTCTGGAAACTGGTTGATTATGGTGATATACTCTCAAAGATCCTTTGCAAGTATCTTCTTCTGAGTTTTTTCTGGGTTTGTGGTTTTGGATGTGTACTAAGGGCAATGTAGGCTTCTGCTATTTCCTAACGCATTTTATGAGTACAACTTGAGGGATATTAGTGGGTTTTGTTAGCTGCACTGGGTGCCCCTGTCCAGGTGCCGGCAGCGGGACTGAGAGGCCCGCTGGGAGGAGAGGCCAGGGCTGCCCCGTGCCGGGCACAGCTGGTTCCAGACGGTTCTGGCCACCGAACCCCTCAGCCACGCT
>JANHFX010001349.1:0-17316 GCA_027560015.1 Chloroceryle amazona
GGGGGGCTTGGAAACCCCTCCAGGGGTCACGGGGACTCCACCCCTGCCCTGGGCAGCCTGGGACAGCCCTGGACACCTCTCCAGGGGAAGAAATTGTTCCTCAGCTCCAACCTGAACCTCCCCTGGGGCAGTCTGAGGCCGGTTCCTCTTGTCCTGTCCCTTGTTCCTTGGGAGCAGAGCCCGAGCCCCACGGGCATGACAAGGGCAGTTAACCCCAAATGGCAGGGATGGACCTTTTGATTCAGTACTTGGTGTAAGGTCTGCGACTGCATCCAGAATAAATTTGATCTTTCTGAAAAGCACTTCTCCAAAGATGGAGTTCAGAAAGAACCGGTCTCGTGGGCAGATGGACTCAGTGGTCCTCGCACCTAAGGACCGTGCGCTGCTTCCGTTAGAAGTTGTATGAGACAGTTACTGAAAAGAGGATTTTCATACAAATCTTACCCTTAAATCACGAGCCAATTCCGCTCCCTTTCTTGTGGAGGGATGTTTTAAAGAGAATGTTTTTAATATCAAGCCAAGTCCTTCCACTTTCAAGCATTACTTTGCTTCTTTCAGTGCCGTGCGGTGGGAATTTGACTGAACGCAAAGGGACCATCCTGTCCCCTGGCTTCCCTGAGCCGTACCTCAACAGCCTCAACTGCGTGTGGAAGATAACGGTCCCCGAGGGAGCCGGGATACAGGTAGGGGGCTAGTGGCTGTCACTGCGTGTGGTCTGGAGAGGAGGACACACGGTGTCTGGTGCTCTGAAAGAGGCCACGCATCGGGAAGTGGCAGCTCCTCGCAGGAAAGAGATCGGCTGAATGTAACTGGAATCAGACATTTATTTACACCCTAACTGCCAGAAGTGGGTAATATTTCAATGGATTTTTGTCTCCTGGAAACACTCTCTGTGGGAAATCAACTGGAGCCATGTGGCTGTTCTGGTGTAACAAAATAATTGTGGTATTTTGGGCATATATCTTTATACTGCTTAATTATGCAGTGTTGAAAGCAGTGTAAGCTACACCGAGGCAGAGTTGCTTGCTCGCAGTGCCTGCGTGGATTTGTTATGCCAGCAGAGTTGCAGCAGGATGATTATACAATTACAGCTTTGCTGTTCATTGTCTCCAGGTAAATGAGCTCTCTCTTCAGGTCTTTTTGTGGTCCTTATCATTCCTCTGCAGAAATAGTCCTGCAAGCCAGGGGACGTTGAGAATGAAGTCCAGCATCAGAGACCAAGCCTTAGATAAGGTTCCCATGTGGTGCCTGTGTGCCTCATCCTCACCTCCCGCCGTGCGTTCCGCTGGCATCGGTTGATGCGCGGGCGATGGGATTCTTTAATGGGTTCATTCATTCTACAGGTCTCACTATTCAAGAGTTTCTTCTTCTTTACACCACTTCGTCTGTGAGGGGTTTGTTCATTAAGTGCCTTTGACTCTCTAATCGTGCCTTTGGCTAAAGGACTTGCAGGTGGGTTCCTCCCTTTCTGCAGCCGTTGGCACACAGCACTTGGGTTTCTCTCTGCAGTTTTACTGAAACATCAGCAGTGCCTTGCTGGGTCACAGTTCTGTGCTCGCAGAGAGGGACTTTTACCTGGTGCCACCATCGTAAAGCAGAGGAAAAAACCTGAACCTGTGCCTGGGATGGACAGAGCTGCTGGGAGCAGCAGAGGCGGCTTCACAGCAAAGCACCACGAAGTCTGCCAGGCTTGGGCTCTGTCCTTTCCAGCAAATTCCACTCTTCTCTTTGTTTTTGAAGCCTTTTCAAAAGCCTTACGAGGTCACTGTCAATCCCTTTCTCTTCATCTGAGATTTTTAGCCATTCTTAAAACCCCCAAATGGCAGGAGGATCCATTTAGCTCAGCCAAACCCCTGCACAGTCAAGGCAGCTCGCAAGTTGCTCAGGACTCCTGGGATCAGGAGGTGATAATTCACTTAATTTTTAAAGCGATGTAAATAGCTGTCTGTGCTCTGCACTGCCGTGTTCTGAATGCAAACCCTCGCTGCCACCTCTCGCCCGCGGAGCTGCTCCGGCACCAGCGTGAAGCGCCGAGGACAGCGGGTGTTACAGCAGGGCTGTTAAACGTGTGGTTTTACTCCCAAGTAGTTTTCTCCCCTCATTGCTTGTGCAAATGCAGCTCTTTTGTGCAAAATGGCAATGGCAAAATGTTTTAAAGGTTTCATTTTCTTTACTCCTTTCCTGCTGGATGTCATCTCTTGCAAGGGAAATGGGTATTTTGGGGTCAAACACAGAATGGAAGCAAACCAAACAAGTCGATCCTGTGGCTGATCTCTGAGCCACAAGTTCAGTTTCCAGGTCTAGAGCAGCAGTTGTTTTGGTGAAGGGCTGAACCGTGGTCCTTCAGCGTGACTCCTTCCTCCGGCGCTCGGCGAGAGCCTGTGTGGACCCGCAGCGGGACGGGGGGCTCTGCTTCCAGCCGCACCGGGGACGTGGCACCGTGGCTGTGCCGCGTCACAACCCGGGATGCCACCCCCCCTCAACAGCAAGCCAGGTCCCACCAGCTGTGGCACTGAGGCTTCCACTGGAGGTCTTCTGTGGGGGGGTGAGAAGCATGGCAGAAGGTTTTGCTCCCCAGAGAGTAAAATGGCCCCGGCGATGCTCGTTGCAGGTGCTGTTGGGTGGAGTGCAGCCCAGAGGCGGGGTGATGGCCACGGAGCCAGAGCACAGCATAACCTGCCCCGCTCACGTTGGCTCCGCTTCCCCGGTCACCCCTTTTTGCACACGAGATGTTCACAGTTATTAGATGTAACATAAGCATCGGTTTAGCCTCATTTTGTACAACAATTAAAGGTTAAACAACTGTAAATCAGAGGAGGAGGTGAAATTAAAGCTTTCTTGGTAGTGGCGAGTCAGTAGCAGGATTTTTATGTAATCAGGGTACGAGCTGGCACTTCTGCCATGAATTATTCATCCCTGTAGCAAACCTTCCTGAGCGAATTAATTTATATACATGGTGGTAAATAGATGCAGATCCCTTGTGAATCCACATGTCAGACTGGAATTAGGACCTTAAAAATGTTTATTCCGTTAAGTTGGGAGGGGGGGAGGACAATTAATAATTTAGAAAATGTAAGAGCAAACAAAATGCACATTCTCAGTCCACGTTCTTCTTTCAATAATGTAAATCACAATAGGGGTGTAATTGTGCAGCCTGAAAGGTATTGACTTTGGTCAGTGTGAGCAGGGATGGCTCTGCAGGGCTCACTGCAGTTGCTGCCAGATGAACTTCACTTACTTTTGGGGGGTGGGGAAACCCCAACACAAAAGATTACAGGGACTTTGTATTCTGCTGTATTATTCAGAAAAAAAAAATCAAGGAGGAAAAAGATTAAAATGGCAGAAATAATGGGGTTTGATTTTGCATTATCTTTGTTAACCGTGTGGTTTATGTTCAGCGGGGCAAAGACAGGCGAGATGCTTGGAGTAGGGGAATAGATACAGCATGAGAACCCCGTAGGTGAAAAAGGGAGGGGGCTTTCCCTGACGTCCCGGGGGGAAGGGGCAACGTGTGTGTGCCCACATCTGTGTGCACGCCTGCCCGTGCCAACCGGGTTTGTCAGGCATCGAAATCTCCTCGCAGAGTTGAGCCCGGTGACCGCGTCCTGCTGAGCTCGGCGCTTGAGGGAGAGGTCCCAGTGAATTCAGCGGGGTGGCTGCAGATCAGAAGCGTTGGGCTTAGGAGGAAATCTTTGTCCAAAGAGACCTCAAGGAGTCGATGCTCCTGCAGGGAGCAGATGTGTGCAGGCTGGAAGTCAAGGAAGAATCTCCCTGCCCGAATTCCCAGCATTCTCCCCAATCCAAACCTCTGCCGCTTCTGCCAGATGCCAGGAAATGAAGCCTTTTGTTTGGGGCCAAGTTGTAAAAGTCATTTTTTGTCTTTAAGGGTTCTTTTTCAGCTTGTTGGCTTAGAAGTGTAGTTTGAGGTACCTGCTATTTGAACATTTCATGTAGAGCTTACAGACTAAAGCTGTTGTTTTCCACCTACCCTTGGCTTTCTCAGCTTTCCTGTCTGACTTTCTCAGGCCTTTCACCAAACGTGATCTACAGCACAGCTTATTTTTCTTCATGGGACACTGAATACTTTGAGCTCCCGGTATTCAGGAATAGAGGCAGAATCCATTTTAATGGTAATCAAGGAAAACAAATCTGTGCAATTACATGTAGATCTGTGCTCAAGTATTAAGAGCTGCTCTGCAGCGTGAATGCAGATTTATCAGATCTTACGATGTTACTCGTTTGATGATTGCATTGATGTTCTGACAGAGTCGAGTGACTTTGTTAAGCCTCCACATATTATGGGGCATGGCAGAGAAAGGGGGGAAAATTGGAAATGCAGCTTGAGCGATTTGACTGAAAGCTGAGAAACGAGGCACTTGGAGAAACTTTATTGCGTTAAAAAAAAACCCCAACTCTTGTGGTTTAATGGGGGTTTCTTTGTTTGCCTTTTAGCTCTTGGGTTGCCAGTGGTTGCTTTCATTTGAAAGCCTTACAAAAGTCTTCGGGGATTTCTCAGAACAGAATAAAAGGCTCAGATTTTCAGCCACTGTAAATTAGCTGTGAAATTCCGGGAGCTCTGCCTTTGTAGCAGCAGAAGACGGCACCCCTGATAGGGAATTTGAAGTGTGGAGCTTGCTGGAAGGTAGCTGGAGAACCCAAAATAGGTCTCCAGGTTTGGCCAGTTTAGCACAGATAAAGAGCAGAGCTCATAAAGCCCAGGGTGTCTTCCTGACTTTATTAGCAGCCTTTCCGTGGCTGTTATTTGGGTTTATTAACACGATTGCAGGAGTTGGACTGTTTGGGTTTTTTTGTTTGTTTTTTTTTTCCTCTTCAGATCCAGGTGATCAGTTTTGTGACTGAGCAGAACTGGGACTCCCTGGAGGTGTTCGATGGAGGCGACAACACGGCCACCATGCTGGGAAGTTTCTCTGGTAGGTGTTGAGCACCGTGCTCGGGGAAGCCCCTCAGTGCAGGTTTGATGCCTGTTCAGGTCAGCTGGACTCCAGCACCTGCATAAAACCAACCACCTGCTTAAGTGCTTCAGAAACTCGGATGAGATCGAAGCACGTGCTTCAAGGGGCTTGGCTGAATTGGGAATTTAACCCCTGTCTTCCTGCAGAAGATGTTGACAGAGGGTCTTAAACGCAAACCCAGGGAGGGTCTCAAACACAAACCCAGGGTGTCAGGTTTGGGGGTTTTTTTGCAAAACCCCCTGAGAGCTTCCACAGCCTGGAGCTGGGAGTTCCCGCAGCGCTGCTGGGTTGTGTGGGGTCAGCTCAGACCAGTTAACCCAACCTGGCCAGTTGACACCAAAATGGATGAAGGGCTACAAAGCAACCTTATTTTCCTTGGCAGTGGGGACCGTGGCTTTCAGCAGAGCAGTGCTGAGCGAGCAGCCCAGGAGCCTTGTAAAGCTTTCAAACAGCAGAGCTGCTTGCAAAGCCACGGCTCCAATTCTTGCTTATTTAATGAACAAATGTGTTCCGAGCTCTTTGAGGCTGATAAGGAGAAGGGTTGTGCGTTAAGACCAACAGCCTCTGCTCCCAGTACTGCACTGGGAATAGAACTGCCCTGACCTGGTGCCGCACCAGCTTCCAGGGAATGAGGCGGGAGAAGGAACACGGAGCTTGCAGGGACCTGTGCTCCACCCACGCTGTTTCTCATCACCAGTTCCCTTCTCGACGCTTTTAGTCTCTTTGGTCTGTAGGTGGTAAAACTTCACATGATGAAATTCACTGGTAGACTTTGAAAAGGCCATTGCAGAGAGGCCTTGGGTATTTCTCAGTTGGCCTCATTAGAACCTGATCAAAACCACAGAGCTTGTTGAGTTAAAGGACTTTCTGTTCTCAGCCTCTTCTGCAGCCAATCTCCAAGGACATGGAGGAGGAAAAAAAGAATCCTCTTCACTATCTTTGTGCACCTCTTGTTTTCCCAGGAACTACGGTGCCGGCGCTGCTGAACAGCACTTCAAACCAGCTCTATCTGCATTTCTATTCGGATATCAGTGTCTCTGCTGCCGGCTTTCACCTGGAATACAAAAGTAAGAGCAATTCAGCCTTGATTTGCGGTTCCTCCGAGCGATGTGGAAATGATTAGAGAGCCGTTGCCTTGTAGAAGTGGAAGGTGCTTAGTGGGGATGGGGCAGTGAGCTTTCTGGCCCACGCTGATGGGGTTCCCTGCTCTCAACTTGCGGAGGAGGGAGCGAGTGTTAAATGGAGAACAGATGCAGCAGAGGAGATGTGGGGCCCCGGGGTGACCCTCATCTCGCTGCCGATGCACTTTGTGGCACCTGTTCTGTGTTGTAGTGCAGGAGGAGTTGAGGAGGCCAGAGTATTAAAAATTCATGGTGAGTTGGCTTGTTCGGCGCAGCGCTGTAATCGGTGCTCAGGAAGGGCCTAAAATGATGCTTGCCGGGGGTTGGGAGGAGCTGGCTGCTCCTTGCAGCCGTTCCTGAGCATTCGATATCGGTCTGTGCTGGAAGCAGCAGGCAGGGCTAGACAGAGCTCCACGGGAGAAATCCGGCTGGAGACAGTGCTTAAAAAAAGAAATCCTCAGTGGTAAGAGAACAACCCTGACTACGACTGGAAGACGTGGCAGGGAGGAGAGTCTCTTGGGAAAGGGCTGTCAGGTTTGGGCGAGGATGCCAAAACTTCATTCTCCCCCCCTCGTCTGCATTTTGATTCCTGCCGTTGGACTCCTGTTCGTTCAGGAAGGGTGTTCTGTAGCCCAGCTGCCGTGGGTCACAGGGGTGGGGGCTGTTCCGAGGGCTGGAATTGCCCGCACGTGGTCCAACGGCAGCGCACACGGCGCTCAGCAGCAGGCGCGGGGCGGCAGCTCCCTGCTCTTTTCAGCGCGTGGAAATCGGGCGCGTAGCTCGCAGCAAGGAGAGCAAACAGGCTGGTGTGTTTGCAGTGTTAAAGACACGGGTGTGACAGGGCCAGGAGCCGGGCTGGTGTTCCTGCAGCTCCCGGGGGACTGGTTAATGCGTGGCCGTGGTCTGGCTCCGTTCCTGCGCTGGTGATGCTGAGCTGATGGGAGATGTGCTGGGCTTGCTGTCTCTGCTCACGCAGTCTTCCTTGGGGCACTGCAAACATAATTGTTTCTTGCTGGACACTCTGTCTGATCACAAATCTTGTGTTTGTCTCTGAAGCCGACCGATGTTCTGTTTATTTTTTTCCGAAGCAGCAAATAGATTTGCAAGTGCATTTCATTTGGTAAAGCATCCCCAGAAATGGCAAAGCTGTTTGCAGAGGCTGTGGCTTTCTAGAGGGCCAACTAGTACTAAGCTTGCCAGGTATTATGGGGCTTGTGGATTGAAACCTTGCACGTGAATGGATCCGGGAAGATTACAGCAAATGACAAGACTGGGGTGAGAAAGTGTGCCCCAGCTTGCTCTCTGGGAGCCTGAGGAATGGATGTTGATTTAGAAATTCTCTTGCTGCAACTCTGTTTATTCTCCATTTCTGTTTCAATCAATAAGTTCTTTGAAGATCATAATACCTCATTGCAACAATCATGTTCAGGTTTTTCATGAGGCTCGGGATTATCAGGCTTGTTTGGTTCCTTTGCTGAGAAAATTAATAGGTGTTGATTTTCAGGGCAGCTGGAAATAATGGGGGTCGGGTTGTTTTGTTTTGGTTGGTGGTTTTTTTTTGCTTTGCTTGTGCAATTGGAGTCTCACAGCTCTGAGCCCTGGGTTTTATCTTTCTTCGGCTAGAGGGGCTGCAAGGAAGTTTTGAGAGATGAGCTAAAAGCCCAGAGTGTGTTTCTTCCCCTTTTCCCCTCACTGGATCCCTCAAGCAAACCTCTTCCCTCTACTGCAAGAACAGTTTAGAATCGAGTGAAACTCAGAGCCCCCCGCTCTGGACGGGAGGTTGTTTAAAGCTCTTTGCTCTCTGGTCTCTCTGAAGGTCAAGAGAACAGCCACGGCTGGGGAGGGACCACAGGTTTGCTTGCTGGGAAGCGTGACAGGGGTTTCAGGAGGAGAGTCAGCATCTCCTCTCTCCTGTTTTTTCATCTGCTTTCAGCTCAGCCTGCAGACTGCGGAGCGAAGCAGAGCTTTAGCCCTTGCAGTGATGCAGAAGGTTATCTTTTAGTGGCAGCTGCCAGCACGGGAGCGAGGGAGGTGCTGGCAGGCCGCTGGGCCGCGGCGGGCGCGAGGCGCCTGCGGACGCCGGCTCCTCGTTTTATCTGCGCCGGGTGTTGCGGGAGGAAGAGGAGGTGGCGTGTGTGTGAAGGGAGAGTGCATCACCCGCCACGAGACCGCGGGGATGGCTAATTGGGTTTGCAGCGGGGCATTCCGAGTTGTCAGTGTAGCTCAGGTGGAAATGGGATTGAAGGAAGTGCTGGTAGGCTGTTCTGCGGGCACCGTCCAGGACTGGCTGCACCTAGTGCTGCTCATCTTGGGTGGTACGTTCAGTCTGTAATTGACAATAGGAAAAATAATAAAAATAGGCTTGGAAGAATGAAACGGTGCTGCTTCTGCCCAGAAAGGGGCAAATTTCACACCGTGTGCCCTTGTTGCTGCCAGTGAGGGACAGCAGAGTGTTCCCTCCTGCATCCTCTCCAATCTTTGGTCAGGTGCTGTCGGGTTGGAAAAGGCACACACAGCATAACAAGAATATGAACCTCGGATGGGGAGGGTTCGTGTCGGGTGTTTTGGTTCCCGAGCAGTTGAGAATGACCCGGTCTTTGCTGTGCAGTGGCTGTGCTGTCGCAGATGCAGCTTCTCCATCAAGTCGTTAGGGTTCCATCAAAAATGGGCTTGGCCACAAATCTCCAGATGATCCGTGATATCTATGGAGATGAAAAAGGGCGAGTGGCACAAAGGGAGGGCCCTGGACGTGAATACCTCTGGATCCTGCACACACCCAGCAACACGGGAATGCTGCACGAGCAGAGCTACCAGCTCCCAGAGGCCACAGCACTTTCCCACCCAGTGTCTGTGGTGGGTAGACAGGGGAATGGGGCTAAAATGAAGTGTGTCTCTCCACTCCTGCAGTGCAGACCCCATCCCCGCTCCCTGGAGCACTCACCTCACTCTTGCCTTCGCAGCCGTCGGTCTGTCCAGCTGCCCGGAGCCCCCCGTTCCTGGGAACGGCCTGAAGATCGGGGAGCGCTACTTGGTGAACGACGTCGTCTCCTTCCAGTGTGAACCGGGCTACGCGCTCCAGGTACCGGCCGTTCTTCAGCAGAAGGGGACAGGAGCAAACGCTTGGGTTGCTGGAAGACCCTTCAAACACTGATTCTGGTTTTCCTCTCCTCCAGGGCCACTCGCACATTTCCTGCATGCCGGGCACCGTCCGTCGCTGGAATTACCCACCGCCGCTTTGCATCGGTAGGACTCTTCTGCTTCTGTACCTAGCAGATCTTGATGGAGATTTTTGATAGATAAATAAATAAATGAAGGCAAGATCTGAGGTAGGAAATGGGGGTTTGCTCTGGAAGTGAGATAGAGCGTGAAAAAAACCTTCATTTGCTGCAAGAGGAGATTTCAATGAAAAAGCCTCTATGGGCTGCCCAGGGGGCTTTATTTTCCGCGTTTAAAATGTGGCTCTAGAAGAAAATATAAAATATAAAAGCATTTCCTTGACAAAAAATAATTCAAAAGGGAAAACCTAAAACTTCCTTATAATGAAAGCAGGTTGGTTTTATGGGTTGGGGTTTTTTTTTCCCATGCTAAGCAAAGATCTGCAGACTGGTTTATTTTTATGAAATGCATCTTGATAGCCCTAAAACTTCATCTCCTCCGGGAGCCTGTTTACCCTCCCAGTATCTCCAGACTGCACCAGTTGGTGCCTTGCTGTCCCTGCTTTGGCATCTCACGTGTCCTATGTGACCAGCAAGAGCCAGGGCCCTTGTCCAGCTGGCTCTTTGTCCGTGACACCCTCTGAGGAGCGGGGCTGGGACTGCAGGGTGTTTCCAGCCTTGAGAAAAAGGAACTGGGCAGTTGATTTCCACCACGAGAGAATTCAGCCCGAGGAGAAGAGGCACAGAGGTGAAGGGAACTTGCTGGAGTTTTTTGATTGTTTTCAATATTTTGCTGCTGGCAAATCTAGATGTTTAATATTCATGTGGCACATTTTACAGCTTTGAGAGAGACATTTATGCATTTAATAGCTTTAGTTAACAGTTATTTCAGGCTCCTGCTGTTCTAACTTACATCATTTCGCTTTAAAGTAATTATAAGAGCTAACAGTTCTTTTATCTGATGATCTGCAGGCCAGGAATAAATACAGAGACATTTGCAGCAGAATGACTGAGCTAAAGGGCTCGTACCCATGGGAGCTGCTCTGACAGCCAGCAGCAGCCCTTCAGCTCAGCATTAGAATTGGGGGATCCCAGCCTGGGGGAGGATCCCAATATTATCATCTAGCTGATGAGTAGCTGAGCAACTCCACGTTTAAAGTTTTCTCCTTTTAATCAGCATCAGTCACCCAGTTCAGCAGGGTTTGCCTGCTTGGGCTGTGCCTGCTAAGCACTCTCGCAGTGCAAAGAGCAGTGTGGTTTAATCCAGGTTGTCTGGTTTTGGACAGTCATGACCAAGCGTGGTGGTCCAGACACCCATCACTTGTCTGTTCATATCCCTCAGCTTGCATCTCATTTGACTGGAAAAGGTCATCCAGCTTCAGGGAGGCCTAAACGAGTCTCTGCAGCCAAGTGCAGATCATCGTGAGTGACCATCATCTTGTATGGAGATGCCTCAGCACCCCATGCTGACGGTCCTGGGGCTCATTCTCCTGTGCTGATGCTTCTAAACCCTGCCCAGGGCACCTCTGGCTGCCACCCCCATGGGAACCCAGGCTTTGGTGGTTCCCCTGCTCAGAGAACAGCTTGCTTCCCTGGCAGAGCCTGCTGAGTTTCTCTTGGTCTACTTCATCCAGATGCTTGACTTCTAAATAATTTAGTAGTAGTTCTATTAAAGAGCCATTAGGAGGGAAAAAAAAAAGAGAAATCTTCTGGGAGAAACCTTGTTAGTAGGAAGTACACACATAATGAGATAGCGGACAAAGGAATCTGTACCCTCGCTGTCGGGTGTCAGGAGAACACCTTGGGTGTATTTGCCTGGATGGTGTCACCGTAACGGGGCAGAGGGCATCCAGAAGAGCAGGAGAAGATGCTATCTGTGCTCAAATTCCATGTGATGCTTTTTGTAAGCATATTTTGCCTGCTATCTGTGGATCTCTTCTTGGTAGGGAATTTCCTTCACCGGTGTGCAGATGGGCAGTTCTGCAGTTCCCGGGGGTTGCCCGGAGACTGACGAGTAGAGCAGGCAGGGTAGAGCACTTAACGCTAGTGGTAACTGGAGTCAAAATGGGATCAGTCTGGGTTTGTTTCACAGTCGTTTTGGGGGTTTTTTCAGTGGTTAAAAATTCAGAGAAGTGCTGTGCGCACGATGTGCACTGTTACAGTGTCTGCGGGCAGGGCAGAGAGTCCAGCTCTTCTCTTGCAGCTCCCATCCGTCTCTCCCACTGTGATGGCCAAAGCTGGATCTCCTGGCCCCGGCGTTTATCTCCGGAGGGCAGGAGAAAGGCACATACATTAGTACTGTGCCCATGCAGTGCCTGGCAAACTTTGCGCTACTTCTGTAGCAGGCTGTCCTTTTTCTTCTCATCCTGTCTAATTTCTTTATTTGTGACGCAGCGAGCTGACTGTGACCGTCACCCAGAGACACCCCTGAGTGATCCTGACCACTAATCCTGTTGATTTTACAGCCCAGTGTGGAGGAACAGCAGAAGAGATGGAAGGAGTGCTCCTGAGCCCAGGGTTCCCAGGAAATTATCCGAGCAACCTGGACTGCACGTGGAGGATATTGCTGCCAGTGGGGTTTGGTGAGACAGCTGCTTTTGGTTTGATGCTCTCACGAGAGAGATGATCCCTGTTGCATGGTCTGTGCTGGGTGCGTTGCTTGCCAAGATGACTTGCAGAAACTCTGGCCTCCTGGTGACGCTTTGCATTAAAGATGCTTTTATATGGTGCTATGAAATGATAAATACGTTTTTCAGAAGGTGATTACAGGTCACTGTGGATAGTAACAGGTTGATGTGGATTTGTGGGCACACCTCTGCAGCAGTGATAACACCCTCCCGTGGCGTGCTCGCCATCTTAACTACGTTAGCACGTTGTCAAAGCCTTAAAACATCACCAGTTGTACCTATTGCCCTTTATAAGTAACAAGTGACCAAGGCTTGTGTCGGGTTATATCCTACCTCAGCTGGACTCCCTGGAGGCATCAGCACCATCAAAACAAGGACCTCCCCAGCCCTTAGGAAGACAGAAATTTGTGCACCCCCAGCGCCGCTCCTCTCCGGGCCGGCCCCGTCGGGTGCCTGATTACAGGAGGTGCAAGTGTTGCAGCCCCTCTGGGTTTCCTGAATTAAGCCTCCTCCTCCTCCCGGGTACAGCTGCTGGGGACAAGACCCCCGGCTCGGTCTGTCCCTCCATCCTAGTGGCGAGGGGGGGACCCTGCAGGGTGTAGCTTCAGAAGCAGACGGTTCATTCCTCCTCTCCAGGTGCTCACATCCAGTTCCTAAACTTCTCCCCCGGGCCCAACCACGACTTTGTCGAAATCCGCAACGGGCCGTACGACACCAGCAACGTCATCGGGCGGTTCAGCGGCACCGAAATCCCGGGCTCCCTCCTGTCGACGTCTCACGAGACCACCGTGTATTTCCACAGTGACCACTCGCAGAACAAGCCGGGCTTCAAGCTGGAATACCAAGGTGAGGAGGCCCCAGAAGGAGCAGCGCTGGGACAATCCTGTCCCCGGGTGCTAACGGCGAGGGCGGTGGAGGAGAGTAGGTGTCATGGTTGTTGCTTTTCTGTCGAATTAATTCCGTGAGGACTTAATCCCGCTGAGTGGAAAGGTGTTACATGAAGGCCGTGCTTAATCCTAATAACTGGGATCTGTTCACCCTACGGCAAATAACAAATGTTCCTGGCGTGCTCGGTGACAGTGAAATGCCTTTGAATTAATTCTGCCCAGATTCACTTAGATCTTGGCTCTGTCGACTGTCGTGTCCAAAGAGAAGAGTCCTCAGCAGCTCTGAGTTTACTCTGAAAGCCTAGAGCTGCTTTTCAGTCTCAGCTGAAGTCCAAACACCCCCTTAGCTGCAGCCTGGCCTCGTGCTGAGCCGCGTGTCTCCAGCCCTGCCATGTGGCCAAGGACTGGCAAAGGGCTGGCTCCCCAGAAATAGCAATAAAAGCCGCTACTCGTACTTAATTGAAAACATTAATTTTGTCGTAGCTGTCCTGTTGGTGCACCATATAATTCATGTGCTGCTGCACAATTGAGGAAGGAATGTGCTCTGTGAAGCACTCTGGGTAATCTCATGGAAATTGCTATGTAAATTAGCTCCAGCAAGGCTGACCAGGAATTTCGAGCGCCAGGTGGAACATGGTAACCAGTGGACTCTCATTCCTCATCAGCAGGGTCCGTGCTTGCTGGAAAACCGAGGCAGATTCCCCAAATCAAGTGGGGGGTGGGGTCACTGTGAGCACAGGCTCTGGGACCGGGGCAGACCCCGGGGCTCCTGCCTGAGGCTACCACAGAGCAGCAGCAGGATTGTCCCTCAGCCTCCGTGCGGATGCGTGCGTGGGTCTGCAGTGTTTTTCTCCTCCGATTAAGTCACTGCAGGAGTTGGAAGTAGCTGAACAGCGTGGGTGGTGCTGTTCCTGTTTTTGTGGGGCAATATGAGGCATGAAGCATTCCCTCCTTATTTATCTGTTTTCAGCGTATGAGCTCCAGGAATGCCCTGACCCAGAACCTTTTGCTAATGGTGTTGTGAGAGGAGCCGGTTACAACGTCGGCCAGTCCATCTCTTTTGAGTGCCTGCCTGGCTACCAGCTGATCGGCCACCCCGTCCTGACCTGTCAGCATGGCACCAACAGGAACTGGGACCACCCACTGCCCAGGTGTGAAGGTATGGCTTTGGGGGCCCCCCGAGAGCACCCGCTGGGCATTTCTGGGGAGAGAAAAAGTTTCAGTGCTCTGTTCTTGGCCTTCTCTTGAATTGTTGTACTGTAATAGGGCTGAAAGTTTCTCTGGAAACAAAAGCATCACTGGAGGCAGGCTGGGAATGTGCACTTTGAATAAAGCCTCAGCCCCCGAGGTGTTCTCTGTGAGTTCATGTTCAACATATTTCAGCCCAGTCAAAGCAAACACCTTGAACAGCTCAAATCTAAGGTGCATCTTTTGAGCCGGTGTTAGAATCTCATGCCGTGGGTGAGGACTTGTCGCTGGCTGTCACTCGCTGCTGATGCTGGTGGGACTGTGCTTCCAGCTTGAAGTGGTCCAGGGTCATTGTGACAATAATTCTTGTCTGCTTTATTTCTTCACCAATGTTCAGCTTCCATTGATTCAGCGTTGGTAAATAAAAACTGCCCTTGCTGGAAGACCCTCGCAGCTCTGGGGGCTCTTGGTGTGGGAAGATGGTGTCCCTGTCTGGTCTCCTTCATGTCACAATGTTGGCATCTCCAAAATGATCCAGCTGGGAGCTCTTCAGTACCCTTGCAAGGTCTCCTCTGACCGAAGGAGCAGATCTGCATTCTATGTTTCACAGCTCCAATGTCCAAATTCTCTTTTCAAACCCCCAGCAGGGTTAGTTAGCTTTTCATCCTTTGGGCCAACAGGCTGAGAATTGTGTGGTTTACTTTAGAAGGTTTTCATATGAACCCTTAAGAAGTTCAAGGCTTCTTATTGAAGATTTCCCACCGCACTTCCCGAGAGCACTGACCTTTATCCCAGCCTCTCCACGGTGCTTGGACTGCGAGAACTGTGCCCTGGGGAAAGAGAGGGGGTTGGAGAGGTGATATTTTTCCTCTTTTTAAGTCTTAAGTCCTTGAACCCCAGTGAACACAAAGCATAAAGAACTGAATCCTCAGCTGCTCTTTCTCTGACCCCAGCAAGGCAGCAGAGCTGTGTTAGCTGGGAAACTGTCCTGTGCTCAGCTGGGTGCTGCTGGTAGGGTGGGAGCTGGTGGGAGCAGGATTATGCCCTTACCTACCTCAGGCATCAGCTCTGCCAGCTGCAACCATCCAGTTCTTCCTTCTTGCTGTGTCTTTTAAGTACCTTTCTTGCTCTGCAGCAGTTCGAGAGCAGAGAGGTTTGGGGTTCGGTACATTTTGGACCATTTGCTTTATTTCTCAGCGTGCCCAGCTGGTGAGCTGCTAACACTGTTGAAGTCAGTGCAGAACTTTCCTTTTCTCGCTGTTTCCTTAAATGATGCATTTTTGCATAGCAGCCAGCAGTGAGGACTGGCTGCCTTAGGCCACCCAGCTCACCTTTCCCATGCAGGTCAGAGCTGAAAGCCCTTTTAATTGAGAGAAGCTGTAATTCTGAAATAAGTGCACGGCGGCCGAGGTTTCCAGCACCGCTCCGGGGAGTTTTCCCAGCGGTCAGCAGCCTCCCTGCTGCTTTGCAGGGCAGAAAGGATCTTGGCACCTGAGGTTCTTTGGGTGTTTGTTTCAGAAAAGGAGCATATGGAGTTACAGAAATACACGTGCTTTTCTCAGCTTGATGGACTGTGTGAGAAAGTGGAACAGAGCCAGGCACTGAATATGTGGAGCCTTCTCTAACCTCACATCTGGCACATCAGGTCAGGGTGGTAGAAGGCTGTGGAGCTGCTCCTGTACAAACAAGAATGTTGAGCACTGAGCCTGAATTACTAAGGTGGGTTGAGCAGGAGCAGGTGCCATCCTGGGCCAAGGAGTGGGTTAATAACACGGCGTGGCTTCTAGAGCAGAGCTGGCTCGGGCAGGTGACCCTGCCTGCGATCACCCCCGTGCCGTCACTTGCTGTAGGTCACCAGTAACAGGCTGTGCATCTTCTCATCGTTCCAGTTGAACTGCCACCTTGGAGAGGTCTGGAGGCTGATACGTGTACGTGGGACTTGCAGACCTAGGGACCTGCTGTGGCCCTCAGCAGCTTGTCTTCTCTCCTTGCTCTCCTCCGCTGCCTGTTTCTCATTGCCTCTGTAGCTGGCGAGCTCATTTGGACCTGGAAGATACCTAGTGCAGTACAACTGTCGTCTTGATTAATGAATTGGATGTTGTTGTCATACACATCAGCATTTCCCCCTGCTCCGATGTAAAAGCCAGATGCTTGATGGTTCTGGTCCGGGCCGGGCGAGAGGATGGGTTTGCCCACTGGTGTCATCTCGTCAGGGGCTGTGTTTTCCACGCGTGGGTGCAGACAGCTGGTGGAGCCCAAAGTCCCTTGCTAGGGTGCAAGAAGGAGTTTATTTGCACACCTGGCTATCACATCTGTACAGAACAGTCTCCTTTCAGCTCGGAAGCACTCCATGAATTCATTGTAGTGGAATTAAGTCGAAAGTGTTCGGTGTAGTTGTGACAGGTACAAATTATTTGAGGCAAGCTGGGCCTGGAGTTTGGGGCTGGACCTTCCTGTACCTAGAATTTCTGTCTTTTTATCCCCCACCAAAAATGAAAGAAAAATGTGAAATAGAGGATCTTTAAGAGGCAATTTCATTAGGTTTGTGTTTCTGTCTGATTACCCGCAGTGCCTTGTGGGGGGAACGTCACCACCCAAAATGGGACAGTTTACTCTCCTGGCTTCCCCAACCAGTACCCCAATTCCCAGGACTGCACTTGGCTTCTCACAGTGCCGGTGGGATACGGAATCCATCTCAACTTCACTCTGCTGCAGACGGAGCCCTACAACGATTTCATCACCGTTTGGTGGGTACAGCAGAGGGGTGAGTGCTGACTGGAGCTGCTGCCAAGGCTCCATCGCAAAGCGATGCTCTTACTGATAAATAGAGCACCCCTTGCTGCAGTGCGTGGGTAGTGCTGTGTGTCAGGGTAGGAGGTTGTCTCCTCTGGGGACCCTGGGATGAGGATTTGGAATTTTATTAACTCTGGGAGCCCGGTAGGGCCTTTAGATTAAGGAGCACGTGCTGTAAGGAAAATGGACCAGGTGGCTGCCACCAAACACGGGTAACGTTACGATCCTGAAGAAGGAGGAGTGCGAGGTCAGCGATGGGGTCGGTCTCTGGGTGACCAGGCTGCTCCTGCCCAGTGGTGGCAATGGCACTGAGCCCAGGCTGTACAGAAATCCTTCACTTCCGTGGTGCTTTTGCCTCTGTTGTGCAGCTCGCAAGCAGCAGTCCCACCCTTGGCCGAGTAGCAGCACCTGTAAGACCTTACAGGTCTTGCTTGTCATTCATTTCTGTGCTCATCAGCAGTTTAAAATGAAGCCCATCAGCCCCCTGCGGTGCCTGGGCTTGGCAGCCACTGTCCCACTGGTTTGCCACAATTGCTGCGAGCAGGGGCTGAGCTGCCGGGGGGGTGCAGACC